>CAKNYM010006208.1:0-13333 GCA_932195095.1 Andricus curvator | reverse complement strand
TACATGAGTTAATTAAACTCTTATTTCATACCTCCTCAGCATTTAACGAATTCAATTATCCTCTTATTGGTTTTTTAAATTTGTTTAACAATAAACAACATCAAATACGGGAATTCAAATTTCGTTTACAACTTGGTCCACCGTATCACTGCACCTATGTCAATTCATCATGGCGGCCGACCAATGAAATGCGAGAATTCAAAAATGGCTCTTGCACAAATATCTTTTTCCAAACTCGGGTGCATTACGGGTTGCATTTGGGGCTATTTCTTATACACGCAACAACCCTATGACTACAATAATCTTGTCCTTACTGTAGATATTCTGTACCGATTTTTAAATTCAACAATTCTTCTGTGTAATTGAGAATATTTTACCGGCAATTATAATTATTTTTGCACTTTTAAATTTTGCGGGGAATCACGGACCAATGAATGCTTATTCGTTGCACATGCGCAAAAAGTTTCAGATGACTGTCGGCTGTTACCACCATGTTACTAGTCTGGCTGGTAACGGATCCCGTTACCAGCTAGGAAACTGACATACAAGTAACAATTCCTGTCATAACATGTGATCACTTAGGAACTTCTCACGATAGTAACAGGTTAGCTGGGAAAATAGTATTTTAAATTTATTTTCAGTAAAAATTGTTTTTCATCACAGTACAATCGACAGATATTTTAGACTATATTGATTTTATAGGCAGAAACTATAGGAAAAAACACTCAAAGAGAAAAATTAATATTTGACCAAATCCATTTCAAAGCAGACAGGTTGTACACTTGATGTCGCAAAATCTCTCAGGGATGCGATATCTTGTTTTTTTCCGAGGAAATTCGGCGATACGTACATTTCTGAATTGTGAAAAATACCACTTTCTACGAGGCTATACCTATTTGAATTTTGCGCTTTTTTTGTAAATAACCCAAATTTGTTCTTCAAGCATCTATACATTTTAACCTAATTGAGATGTTTCAGATTTATTTCCAGATCTTTGTAGCTTTGCCACTGAGAATCATTAAAAAATTTCTTAAATATGGGAAAAAAGTCGGATTTTCCAGAAAATATATTTTTTTATCCTCAAAAATTTTTGAAACATGAAATAAATAAAAGAAAAAGGAATTAAATTTTGAATCACAAAATATGAAATCTCAACTAAGAAGAATGAACTTTCTCCTAATAAAAGTTAGATTTTCTTCTTGGATTCTATTAATTTAGTTCAAATTTAAATATAAAAAAGACAAAAAAGGTAAACGATGGGATTAGTGAAAAGATCCTGCGATGAATAAATAAAAATTTTGACAGTTTATAGACTGAAAAAAATATTAAAAATAAAAAAAGTAAAACTCAGAGCACATCTGATGGTGAAATGGGGAAAGGGAGGAATAAAAATTCAAGAAAAACGCCTTACAGAATTCGTGGATGATAAAACATCGCTGAAAATACTCTATGGGCCAATTATAAAAATTCAAATTATGCAAAATTTTAAAAGAATTCCAGGTCATGGTTTTAGAATAACTTAATATTTGGGTATATTATTCTAGAGTGAAAATGAAGGGACACGCATTTCACTAATTGACCAATTTTTTTTTCATAATCATTTGAATAAAACTAGAAAAATTATGAAATATTTAGATGAAGCTAAAAAATAATTTAATTTTTTTTTCAAAATACCTAATTCTTAAGTCATTTTAATCAAAAACTTGGTAGTGATTCTGTGGAAGGTAAAATAGAAAAAGTGTGTAAACAATTATAATCGTTCTATTTCAACGCAATAAAATTTGTGAGCACGTTATGCGAGAAAAAGTGAAGTAAGCTATCAGCACGTTTCACAATATTCCAATCTCATTGTTTCAATAAAGATGACAATGACACAATTGCGTGCTTTTATCAAACTTTTCTATATGTCATCTTTCCCATTTGTATAACCTTCTTTTAATTAATGTAGAAAGTTCTAAATAAATTCATATATATATATGACACAAAATATATATATGGACACAAAAATAAAGAATGTTCTAGAGAAGTCTTCGGGACATCCCTAAGACGTCTTTTGGAACATGTCATTTGGACATCTTAGGGATGCTCCTGAGACGGCTAATATGAGTAAACCCCGTTATAGTATATGACGACATAACAGATGAACTTAATTCTAAACTTGAGAAAGCTTTTAATGATTGTATTTTTCTTATCTATGATTTACCTAAACATGTGCATCTAACAATCTATCGACAGCAAGCAGGATTTCTGAATGTAGCTAAGAGAAGACAGTATGGGCAATTCTTTATACAATCTCTTTAACATCAAAACTCCGCAATATCTCTTCGATTTATTTGAATTTTTTGACAGAAATCTGCCTGCCGATTCCAAACTTCGAAAAAGAAAAAAGGTAATGATAGTTCCAAACCACCAAACGTGTAAATTACAACGGTCTTTCGCAGTTAGGGGTGCTCGACTCTGGAAAAAACTGTTCGTATCAATTAGGAAAGCGCCTTTCTATTTTCACTACAAAAAAAGCTTTTTTTATGTATCTGATCAATATTAACAATCCCACTCTAGAAATCTCTCATTGGTTTATAGGTTTGCGACGAGATATCTAATACTTTGTAATAACTGTACTATCCTAATTCAATATTGATCCTTATCAATCTCTCACAAATACGCTAACACATTCGCTCTTGCACTTATGATTATTATCTAATAATCTGTTAAAATCGCTGATGTACTATATAATTATAAGTTCAAGAATATTCTTCGACCAGGGACTGCATTCTTAGTTATAGTAAATGTATCTTCTGTTCCTAGAGGGCTATTTATCCCTAGGGACTTATGCACAATAAATAAATAAATTTTTTAATTTGCATTCGGGTCGATAATATTTATTTTTGTTCTGCAATTAATTCAAGAAAATATAATTTCTTTATAATAAAAGGAGGTGTTTCGGCTTTCAAACTTATGCAAAACTAGGAATCTTGCCGATGTTTCGTGAACATTGCAGTTCACTGAACTGAACTGAAGAAGTGATCCGCAATGTTCACGAAACGTCGGCAAGATTCGTAGTTTTGCACACGATTGAAACCCGAAACACCTCCTTTTATTATAATGGCCAGAAAAAAAAAATCGATACCTAGCGTTGCAATTTGGCACCGATCAACCTGTTTATGTCAAGCTCTCTGAAGCACCTTCTACAGAATTCTCCTTTTGTGCCGACCGCTTTCATCCTACCTTCAACACTAACCGTTCAATAAAAGCACTCAGACAACAAAATAAACTCCCAGCGTTGCTGTTTGGCTTTCGCCAGTTTTAATAAAGCAGTCTAAATTGCCTTATAAGAAATGCTTATCTCGATCTGACGGTCCCACTTTATCTTCAACGCTAAGCGTTTAAGAAAACATTCAGACAACAAAATCAAATCCCAGCGTTTCTGTTTGGCTTGGATTATCCAGCTTGAGGCAAGTATTCTTAAACACCTTACAAGGAATACTTATCTCGTTCTGACGCTCCCACTTTAACTTCAACGCTAAGCGTTTCATAAATCACACAGACAACAAAATCAGCTACCAGCCTTGCTCTTTGGCGCTTGAAAAGGTTTAGAATAATTGAACATTACGACTCTAAATTATAAATGTAGCATCATAGTTAAGTACCGAAAAGATAGAAAGAAACGATTTCGTGAAATCAACCAAGAAAGGAAAGAAAATTAATGGATCGATAATTTCGCACGCAATTCGATTATGAGAAGTGGGGTTTCGCGGGTCTGAGAAGAAGAGAGGCCCAGTCGCGGGGTGGAAAACCCCGGTCAATCAGTCCTTGCGCAAGCCCACTCAGGAGTAAAGGTTCTCGAGGACGCCTCGACGATCTGCGATTTTCCTTCAGGAAAATTGATCATAGATTCTGGTGCGTTTTGAATGGCAATTTAAGCAAGAATAATCAGGATTTATTTCATATCCAGTCATTGTGATTTTTCGTCAATTATAAAGAAAAATTTTATCAAGTGAGTAATGAAAAGATGTCGTTATATTAAATGCCAAATATAACTCAATAGTGTGTCTCCCAATCTCAAAATTAAGAAAATCTCGATCATGTTCAAGAGTCATGGATTTAAAATGTTTTTCAACCAGTTTTTATACCGGAGCTCAACAATTTAATCCAATATCTAATCATGAAAGAGAAAATTCCTTCTAAAGAGATTATGGACGGAAAAGTTTCTTTGATTCAAGAAAGCGTGATCTAAATTTTGAAAAGTGAGATCTTGAACCGGAACTCGTTTATCCGGATCTTATATCACTTGATAAAAATAATTGAGAGAACGCCAGCTAATTTTGAATGAAAGAAAATTTTACATTTCGTAATTAGAATGGTAGAATTCTAGAAGCAAAAATCCCAGAATGAATTCTCAATTAAGATTAATTGGTATTTTCAGAGACACTGTGAACGGATCAATTAAAAAAGACAATTTATTCACTGCCAAGTTCAATAGAAATTTGAAGACTTGTGAATTTTTTTATCTAGAGTTAGGAAAATGATATCTTGGTTTTGATCCAGACATTGCACCTAGTCTACCAGAATTAGGTCACATGATTTTCAATTATGCAAAGAGTCGCTAGAATCAAAATGAATCTCGTTGCCATAGATGCTCTCTTTGATTTTGGGTCAGTGGAAAATTTTATTTTAAAATATTTATAATCCAGAATTATTTTAAATTTTGGAATTCAAGAATCGAAAGGGATTAAGCATTAACTGGAATTGGTCAAGAAGAATTGAGATTGCCCAAGGTTTCTTCTTTTGTAGAATTTGAGAATAGAGTCTTTCGTAGTGGTTGCATCGTTCTATCAGGATTGATACCGAAGTGTTTACTCCGGGCCAAGTTGTTGAACGGAACATAACAATTTACCAATGAATATTATTTAATAGATTAATATCCATAAATGACACGAATTAGTACATTCATCAAAAAATAAACGAAAGAGCTAATGTGTAGGTTAAAATTATCATCCACTAACCCTAGATAAACGAGCTAGATCAACCTAGAACTAGAACAACCTACAAGCTAGAAAGCAACAAGCTGGAACAACCTAGATCAATATGTCTTACAAAGAAATGAATGATCATCAGCCAGTTTAAGTTTGCAATAATCATTTGATTGTGTTCCATGTTTAAGTCACTTGAATCATTTGAATCCACCTGATGTTACATATCCATATTGATGTTATATACTCATAGTCTCTTGAGTGCCACTTGATGACCGTTGTACAAAATGACAGAATGTGACTTAAGTAGCGGTATGTCTGCTGAAGTTGCTTGAAGTCAGGCATGGTCACTTGATATCCATTGATTTTACATGTAAACGTCAATAGCAACTTGAATACACTTTATGTCTCCGAAACAATGTGAAGGTATGTAAAATAATGGGATGCAACTTGAGTAGCGGAGTGTCTCATGAAGTTGCTTGAACTCAGACAGTGTAACTTGATATCCATTGGTATATCATATATTTGATAATAGTCACTTGAATCCACCATACGTCATCAGCAAATGACGTGGAGTTGTGTAAAGTAACAATGTGCCTTATGTCACATTAACCGTTTACCGTGTTATGTTTGTGATAGATTATTTCAGCCAGGTCTTTTGGTTTAAACTAATGGAAACGAAAACCCAGATAAGCGCGATATTGCTATCCACAGACGTGATGACTTCGATAGGCCACCACTTATTATCACACCTCTCACGAGGCTGTGCATTAATTGCAACCAATCTATTCTGATTGAAATAGCGAAAATCGAACGTGACCCCTGTTGCCAAAGACTAATCGTAGTGACACAAACTGCGAATCGTAGTTGTGTGTTTTACGATGCTATTGTTGACATCCACAGACATTCTTTGAAAAGTAGAGCTAATATCTTCATTTAATTGAACATTTACTTCCCCGAAGACGTTAAATGCTGCAGAATTCACTTAGATGATTGTGGTTTTTTTCTACAGCCGTTGTTACCTGGGTTGCAATTTCCTATGACGAATGAACAGTTCCGGGAGCTGTTCACGTATTGTGATCCAGTTCCTCGACAAAATGGCTTCATGTACGTGACGAAAAAAGATCTTCTAATGTTCTTGTGCAAGTTGAGACAAGCGCTTTCTGACGATTTCCTGGAAATTATGTTTCAAAACTCTAGCAGACAAGCTACAGGCCTGGTTATTACTACTGTCAGCAGATCTCTGATGATAAGATTCGTTCCGGAAAGCATAGGATTTGGTGCGATCACTAGGGCTAAAATATATAGAGAGGCATGTTACTAAATTTGCCAACATACTATACAACCCAGGTCCTGAGATTGTCCGCGTGGTTGTGATTGGAGTCACCTTTGAATTATTTTTAATTATCTGAATGCAGTTCGCAATTACTTGAAGTAATTCGGTTCTAGCTAAGTGGCAAGGGTAAGTTACAAGGGTAAGTAAAGGATGTTTAGGACACGCGATAGATTTTATATCAATCTAGAAGTCGCGTGCTCATTCAAACGATACACTTGTCTCAAAACATTGCTCCAACACGAGTTACTCATCAAGCTCTCCAGAAACCACCCCAGGTGGTATTTATTTATGATCACGAAAAAAGCACCGCCGGGGGTTGATTTTGTGATCTACGTACATACTCAGCTTTTGCGCTTAGCGTTGAAGTTAAAGTCGAAACGTTGGAAACGAGGTGAGCATTCCTTATGAGGTGTTTTAGACTTAAACTGGCGAATTAAAGCCACACAGCAACGCTATGGGTTTATTATGTTGTCTGAGTGAGTTTCTTAAACGGTTCGCGTTGAAGGTAGGATGGAAGCGTTGGCACGAAAGGAGAATTGTGTAAAAGGTTCTTTAGATTGCTTGACATAAACTGGTTGATCTGTGCCCATTTGCAACGCTTGGGGTTTGTCATGCGCTTGTGAATTAGCTATTTGTATCACCGATTCAGACAACCAAACGCCATTTGATAATAGAAATCGAATTTCGCGTTTGAAACTCGATAACATGCAATTATACATATGAACGCTTTGTGCGTTGCAGAAGTGCTTAACGCATCGACCGAACGCTTAGCGCTTATCACGTCCAACGCGATTACATTCCATTGTTTGTTTGTGCAATTCTTTTTCTACATAAACTTGCACGAGAGTAATGCAAAGGGTGGAAAAAAAGTCTGTGATATATTCCATTTCACAGGTAGAAATACGTACTTGAATCTGACTTTTAAATCGTCGTAGCGCAAAAAATGTTAATAATTTGAGTTTTTGCATCAGCATTTTTGATAGGAGAGCATAAACTGAAAAGTATCAAAAACTTTGAAAATTCCACTGGGATCTTTTTTACCATGTATTTGGCGCGGTGTCCTTTATCTTGTTGGTTAAAAAATAACTATATTTTGCAATTTTTCCATTGTAGCAAAAACAATTTATCTTTTTAATTTCAAAATTCAATTAGTTCCTTGAAAATTCTTATATTTCATTTAATGTAATCCAGAGTTATCCTATGTAGTCCAAAGTAATCTGAGGTAACCTTAGTCCATCTCAATTTATTGTCAAAGTTTCTTGTCTTTGCATTTTTTTTCTGCGTAAAAATATACTTTTTTCAAAGAGCGTTCAACTTTTTCATTTTATGCTATAACAATAAAAGTACACACAATTATAAAACTTTACACAAATATGATGTGATAATAATCACCAAAATGTTTACTGACACCAAAATAATAGATGATATTTTTTCTTAGCTTTAGTTCTTGACTATTACGTGATTTTTCCATGTCTAGATGTTTACCTATTGAAAAGAAAGATTTCTACAAGTGAGTCACTAAGGACTTACATGCCTCTATCACTCATGCGCACATAAAGCCTATTTACAACACGTAGAAGTTCCATGGCAAACATTTCCATGATGCGAATTGATTTACAGTAATATGATGAAGGTTAGTGTACATAGCAGTACAAATATTTCAAAATTCTCAGTCGAAATTCAGGAAATCTATTCAATACTAATAGGAAAAATGAATATCGTCAGCTACATTATAATTCTTACATTTTCGGTTTATCCGGATTTTGTTGGTGAGTTCAATTAGGCTGATCATACTGATAATTTGTATACATACTTCTATCCACTTTTTGAGGCTTATGAATTTTGTCCTGCGATGTCTCTAACCTTCTGCCAGTTGTTGGAAATAGAATTGTTTTATTGTTAAATATGGAAAGCATTGGATTATAATAAAATCTAATCATTTTCTCATCAAATTTCTTACGAAATAAAAAATATTTGTACATAACTTCCTGTTCTAATGTTAATTCTTCTATCTAATTACTATTATTGTTATTACCTTTTTATAAATTAGAGTTTGGTCGCCTTCTGAGGAATCTTTAGGAAATAATTTCCACCCAATAACTTTTTATTTGGACCGACCTCATCCCCTTTTATTGGGCCCGCAAAATGTCCCAAAAATGTAAAATAACAGTATTATGCAAAATTATTGTTAAAGACGGTATTTTTTGGAACTTTTCCATTTAACTATGATGGAACAAAGAAATGTCAAGAATCGTTAAAAAAATATATGCACAACAAATGAAAGTATTTTAGAATATGGGAAAATGACTATTTTGACGATTAATTTGAATTAGACTTCAAAGCATCCTCTCATTTTGTAGTATGCAACATTAACCAGGAGCGTTACCGGATATATTATAAATAGTAGATTATGTGTCAAGTGGAAAAGGACAGCGATTTCCGTCGAGCGTTAGCTCTTAGAAGTTTCCAGATTAGAAGTTTATGCTAACGCATTCAAAGTCAAAATTATATATTCTAATATGGTAGATCCAATATGGCGATAGACAATTCACTTCATTTGTGATTCATTAGCTAGTAGAATATTTTTTTAATCGGTATTTTAAATAATAACGGAGTTATATTTGCCTTAGGCCTGGGTATAGATGTTAACGTTTGTGGCCGTGTAAACTAAGATATAGGTTTATTCATAATAGGTTTCACTATTTTATTTCTGTTTTTCTCTTTAATCCGTGTTTCTGCCTTCAATGCTTCTTGCAAAGCTTCATTTAGATTGGTTGATTTCTTCGGCCTTACTTGCCCTGAAATTTCGTTACGTTATTTCATATTATTCTTTTTAACTGCAGCTTTTTCTTCAAGTTTCAATGGAATTTTTCTTTCTTTTCCCAAATTACGTTCACATTGTTATGAATAAGTTGGATCATTGTAAACTCTTCTGAAGCGTCGACTGTAAATTTATGAATTTTCAAATACTTTTCGCCCATTTTCTTATTTTGTTTTACCTGATCGCCGCTTCCATTCAATAACGAGGGGCTACTCACTAAGAAATCTCAGATTGCTGGGCTGGAAATGTTGAGAGAATTCTTGGAGAAACTCTTGGAAATATCTCAGCAATCTAGTGTTTGCAGAGATAAGATGGTGTGAAGCAGTCCGACATACGCTCCTATGCGTGGAACAAACAGCCGACAGAATCCGAAAGCCACTGAGTTTAGCAGCGTCTGTAGAATCCCACGTGAGTTCTGATCGCGAGCAGTGTCACAAATCTCGAAATTCCCGAAAATCTCAACGAAATCTTGGAAGTCTCGATAATCATTCAATACAGATAGCCGCATTCACAGTTTTAAGATTCTTAGGTTTCGTTGTGAGTAGCCCTTCGAATCACCATGAGTTTTGAGGAGGTCGCATGGTAAGAGAGTGCAGAAAGAGAAAGAGAGAGAGAAGAGAGAGAGAGAGTATCATCTTGAAGTAATGGTCAAAGTTAAATGTCCTAAAGTTCTATAATACTCGATGTCCCTTATTGTCTATCTATGATGTTGATTCCGAGAAGGCGGTACATATAATGAAAATAAACATCAAAACAAATCAGCCTAAATTAAGTTGAAAAAATATTGACGAATAGAACCGAGGAGCATCGTGCGATCCCTGAAATGACAGAGATCTCTTTATTTTATGTTCACGATTGACTTTTTTTCATTGCAAAATCCGCAGCGTCACAATACATAGGCTTGAATGAATGGAACTGCAAATTCTGTAGCAAGTAATTCCCAGTTTTAGTATTTAAAATTGAAAATTGATAAATTTATATTTGTTCTTACAGAATTAAGTTTGCAGGGCGACTCACATCCTCTACTTCCTCCTAAGAAGAGGTGGCAATCTTCTTTAGGCCGATCTTCTTCGAGCCACCAAAGCCAAAAAGTTGTGTGGGGTAAGTAACTTTGTTTTCGAAGTAATTCGTTACAGGTACGTTATACAGCAACAATATCAACTCGTTGCAGTTAATTTACTTGAATAATTAACTTTAGTTTGTCTTAAATTTACTATTAATTTTGCAACCCAATCACTTTTTGATTTTGGAAATTTACAAAAAAATATGCTATATTTTTAGATGTGAAGAAGAATAAGTTTGAATATAATTAACACAAAAGGCTTACAATTGTCTCCACTTTAGATCTTTGACTATTAACTATAATAATCTCGCAGTAATTTCTATCATGTTATGTTAAAGTCACATGAAATTCTCTTTATAAAGTCGTTTGCTTGCATCATAACATTTTATAATTGATTTCCAAGATAATAATTTTACATATGTCATTAAAAGGACTGAATTTCAAAGATCACCATGCAAAATGACAATTTGATATGCAAAATTCTAGAATAGTTCAATTTTTTAGGCTTATAAATTAAATTGTGAAGATTAAGAAAAGCCTTATCGCACCTTTAGTGGAAACATTTTTAGATTATTCTCCTAATGAGAAGGTATTAATTATTTATATTTTTATTACTCATAATTATATTCATGTAAAATTTAACTTCGTCGGTTTTCATCAAATCTCCACGCTTTGAGACACCCTAAGTAAGCAAACCCGATTTTTACGAAGGTGTCTGCCTGTATGTCTGACTGTAGCCTGTAGTCACGATAACTTTCGAAAGGCTGATCAGATTGGATTGAGCTTTGGCACACGTTTTTAGGGCATGAAAAGAAAGGACCATTTCGTTGACGAGCCAGTTTTGACTAACCCCGGGTAAAATAGTATATTGTGCTACAAGTTGAAAAAGCGAGAGATTTAAAACGAGTGTGAAGTTAGCTACCCAAGCGGAGCGAGGGTGGCTATCACACGAGTTTTAAATCGTCGCTTTTTCAATGTGTGGGACACGATACATTTTCTATAATTTGTTAAAAAGTCCTAGTTTTTGTTTACCTGTTTTTTGTGTAAAAAGAAGGCGATTTTTTGTCGATTGACGCAACAATGACAATGGCAATTATCAAAACCATGGCAATAATATGGCAGTAATAATAAGCTGGTTCTCACAATTGAATAGTTGGCCCATAAAGTTGAGGGCTTCAAAACTTCCGATTTTTCGTGAAAAAAACCAAGCACAGTATTTTCGGAGAAACTGACGGTGTTTTTTTGCTTTTGCCAAGTGACAAAAGTACATACAAAATACACAACTCGAGACTTTTCAGGAAATTGCTTTTAGGTTAGGGACGACAGTCGGAAAATAGAATGAAGTTGGCTGCGCACGATGCACAAGTCCACCCGAGGCAGCACGAACCCACCCGAAATAACATTTACTTTTTCCACTGTGCCTCACTTTTATCACTGTCCATTTACTTTTTCCACTGCATCTGTCCACTTTTGTCACTGTTGCCCGGAAAGGTCGGCACTGCGCATGCGCCACGTCATCGAGCAAAAATCGGTAACTTTTTACACCAAAAACAGGTGGAAAAACTGGCACTTTTTCGCGAATTATAGAAAAATATATATTAGGAATAGATTTAAGCAATACAAAAATCGATTTTTTTAGCCATCTAAAGCAGGATCCCCCCTTAAATACATTCAAGACAAAATCAAGATATGAAAAAAATGTTAAGAAGCAAAATTAAGGATCTCAAAAAGATAAACAAATTTGGTTGAAATCATATTTTCATAAGACGCATATTTCTTGTTATAATCGTGACAAATTATATTGAAATTAAAAAACACATTTTACGGTCTAACTAACCAAGGTACGGAAGAAATGAAACGGCAAACATTATTCATCCGAAAAAGAGATATACAAGTTTGTTGTATATCATTCTTTGAGATGACGCGCAGTTTTTCAATAATCGCAACAAAATAAATGAAAAATCTCAAACATAAAATTTTTGGAGAAACCTCACGAAAAAGAAAAAAAAAATCCGCCCGCTTCGCGGGCACATTCTCATAGCGCGCTTCGCGCGCGGCTCGCTTCGCTCGCAAGTTTCAGCGCGCCTAGGGCGCGCACCTGTTGGATCTCGCGCTTCGCGCTCGATTGGGTATTCATCTCGCGCTTCGCGCTCGATAATGTATTCACCTCGCGCTGCGCGCTCGGACACATTTGTCGTCTAGGTTTTCACACTTCGTGTCCTCGCTAGTGCACGCTTCGCGGGCTAATACTCTCTTAAAGCTTCATCGTTATGACCTGCTTTTGGTTTAATTATGTCAGTTTTACATAAAAAGAAGAACTAATTTACTTAAGGTTCTATCGACCTTAAGGAACACATTCTCATCACGACATTCGCGTTTCGCGCTCGATATTTCGTTTGATCATCATGTGAACCTCGCGCTTCACGCTCGTTTCTGTTCATCGTATAATAGAAACCCAAAAGTTCGCAACGACCATATGTTACGTTCAATCTTCTTCAGATAAAAATGACTAAAGTTGTATTTGAATTAAAATGAAGAAGGTAATTCCTTTACTTTAGCGTATATTTCCGTATCTTTATAATAAATCCTACAATCAGAAAGATTTTTTTCCAACTATCTGAAAAGGGGAGAAAAGAAGTATTTAAGTCGTTTTTGGAACATATATCTTGCTTTTTCATTCATAATCACACCGACCCCTTGACTACCATGTGATTCCCTATCTACTCCTAACCATATTTCAAAACCGCTGTTCAACACCCCATTTTCTATGTTTCTACTTTCTCATCCCTTTTTCTTTGTCTCAGGTACACATAAAATATCTAGTTTCCTAGCATGCATAGTTTCTCGTAGTTCTCTTACTTTAAGATCATTCACTCCTCTAGCATTACAAACACCCAGTCTCCATTCATCGCCTGAAACTCAAACTTTGCGTTTACCGTGTGTATGCATTTAGTCAATCAAAGTTTCAGTCCAGTCCGAGGCTACTTTATTGTTTGTATTGTTCATGTTTAGATTGTACACCGAACTACCACCTTTATGCGCAAAATTTGTTTTGCGAGTTGAAATCATGTCCAAGTCAAGTAGTGATTCACCGTATAGTGGAGAGTCCAGCTCTAACGTCAGTCCCACGAAAACTTCTGTCA
>CAKNYM010006180.1:0-11200 GCA_932195095.1 Andricus curvator | reverse complement strand
TTTCATTCCTAGGTTCTTAAGTATCAATATACTCGGTTCTTAGGATTTGATACTAGGTTCATAAGATTCAATACAAGTTTCTTAAGATTCAATACTCGGTTCATAGGTTTCAATACATTGTTCATAAGTCTCAACACTAGGTTCTTAAGTTTCAATTCTCAATACTTAGGATTCAATACGCAAGGTTCATAAGCTTCAATACGCGGTTCTTAAGATTCAATACTCGGTTCTTCAGTCTCAATACAAGGTTCTTAATTTTCAATACTTGCTTCTTAAGTTTCAACACAAGGTTCTTAAGTTTCAATACTCGCTTCTTAAGTTTGAATACAAAAGTTTCAGAACTTTAAGGTACATTTAGCACTGTTCCGGGCTCCACATACTTTTCACTTAAATTTACGGCAAAAATTTTTAACAGTGTAGTTTATAACTCTATAGTGTTCTTTTGGGACCTCGACTGAGTTTCCAGCAGTCCAGTAACCATTCCTGGATGCCCCGCACTCAATAACGTTCAGGCAGCACCGAACCGAAACTTGCTTGCATGATACCATAAAGACGTTTAGTGCCTGTTACTTTAGAATCCAGAATAGCAGATTACAGAGAGAAGCTGACTGCTGCGTTGGAAACACGGGTTCAATTCTCGGCAACTACGTTTTTCCATCTAACTTGACTTTTTCTGTTTCAGCAAATAAATGTTCATAATTTAATGTTTAAAACTTATTGAATTTATGTATGTATAATATATAAATAAATGTAAGTTTATAAAATGAAAAGTGATTATATCGGCGTGTCAACAGCCGCCGCTCTGTGTCCTTGTAATTTCTTTTTGGCGGATCATTCTTTACTGTTGCGAGTATAGGAACGATTCCTATTCTGGACAGGACTCCGTACAGTGCGCTAGCTAGAGGAGTCAAACCGTCGACAAGCTGTAATGTTTTTAGTTGCCTAAGGAAGTTATTACCACGATTGCACTTCAATCAACAACCTAATTTCAATCTCGATTTTTTTTTACAACGCCAGTTCAGTAATGAATGCCTCGGCTGTCAGCACTAAAGACCCAATTTTTCGCTGACATTTTTCTCCGTGTAAATGAATTGGTAAATGTATTACTAGTAACTATTTTAAATGGCAGTTTTAAATCAATACATTCAAAAACTGATCTTACAATTACGAGAATTTTATTGAAATCAAATAATAAATTATAAAATACAATTGCATAATCACATATAATTACATATATAACCGTACAAACCAGTTGCCTGAAGTTTGTTATAGACTTTCAACATTTTTATATTATTTTGAATTTGTGCACCAGAAAAGGCACATAAATATGCCTTAGAATCAAGTCGACTCTGGTGATTCTGCAGCACATTTGCCAATTTCTGCACATTATAAGCCTTGAAAATGTTTATTTTTTCTGAAAATACATGTTAGTTAACCTGACTTTTGTTGAGGACGCTTTCCCAGTTCTCTTTAAACTATTTACTTATTTTTCAATATGAAATTAAAACTTGCCCATTGTAAAGAAACTAAACTGAAAAAAAATTATAATATCAGTGACCAAAAGCATTTAACTTGCAATAAATTGAAGTCAGAATCCACGTATTGGGATCTGAAATACAACGATACGCCAACGGGTGGCCAAATGTAGTACTAAAATAACGGGGTCGTATTCGTCGTATTACAGGTTTTACTACAGGATCAAATTGGAATTTTATAATAAAAATTATTATTATATTAATATTTCGTTCAGTTTAAACTTTAAAGCAATATATTCAATAAGAAATTTAAGTAGCACCAGAAGACAACTTGATATTTTTTCTAAATTTATAACATGTCCAGCGTGCACAATTTTTTTGTCCTTTCTTAAAATGTCTACTCTAACCATTTTTGCAGATACGGACTCCCAGTTCTTCGAACTAATTGCAAAATAAATTAAAAACCCTTCGCATCGCATGTATTAGAATTAGAGGTAAAGTGACCCCGTTGTTGCCTCCATATTGCCTATCATGTGACGCTGTGACGTCATGATTTCAGATCCCAATTCACAAACGAAAAATACCGAGAGGAGCGAGAGAGTCATGGCGTCATTAAAGCAAGCAGCGCTAACGAGAGACGCCATTTACTTTCAGCGGTATATTTAAAATAAATTTGAGCTTATACTAGACGGATTTTCCACAAAACCATGTTAGTGCCACTTTTTTCAAAATACATTTTATTGGCACCAACATTCTCTAAAATTCTATCGCACATTTTTGTAAGAAAAATTTTAATTTTTAAATTGTTCAAAAGTGTGAGATACGTAAAAATTAATAGCGCTATTCGATTCAACAATTTAAAAATTAATTTTTTACTTTAAGAATTATCTATTAGTTTTTGTTCTATTCGTTTTGTTATGATTTTATGAGAAAATTTTTTTTTTACTTTTTACAAATTATTAAAGTTGTGTTGAGAAAAACCCAATTTTATTTTATTCTAACGATTTTATAAAATTCTACTAATTTTAATGTTTAAATTTTTAAGAACGCTGTTTTGCTTTCCTGAAATTTTTTTTTATTACATGCTTTTACTAAAATCCCTTCACTTATATTCAACTTTTTAAAATTTTTGTTTAGTCTTCAGGAAACTTTACTAATATAAATTTGAATTTATACACGGAAAGAAATTTTGGGCGTCTGCGGTACTTATACGTACCACTGCTGAGCTAAACACACGAACGCCGGCGTGCCCTACGTTCAAGACGTCTACTCTCTTATTTTGAGAACGCTGCGATCCCACAGAGGGGCGAACGACGCGCCAAGCTTTTGGGACAACAACAGACTCAGAACTCAGACGGTTGCGTTATTTTCTGGGGACGCGGTTGAAACACATGCGCAACCTCACGTACATTTACTTATATGTAACTATAGATATATAGGAAGACTCCAATTCCGTCAAAACTTTCGATTTTAATAGGGTTTATCTTTTTCATTCCGAGCATAGAAATGTAGAAGTCGGATCGACTACCGTAACACGTTTATGTTCTCTCGTTTGGGACAGCAGTGTTCCCAGATATAAGAGAGCAACGTTGTACCACACATTAGGGCCGCTGCTGCACGAAAAATGGCACTGCTGTCGGGTTAAAATCGTGGTTATGTTGCCCTACTACACCGAACGCAACAGCTGTCCTAAATTTCTTTAAGTGTACTTCTCTAATTCCCTGAAGTTGGCTTGACTCAACGGGTCACTGAATGACACTTCAAAAAGCAATGCTGTGTTTTGTTTTGAAAATAGAAAATGTCTATACCGTTCGAATTTTGAACATTGTATTGTTCATACATATTTATCGTTAATATAACAATATAAACTTAGAATATAAATTTAGTAAACATTAAGCTTTCCTAATTAAAACTCAAAAATCGGCAGAAACTATTAAAAAATCATTAATTTATATTTCCCTAGCAATACATTGCTACTCATTTGATTAGTAAGTTTGTACAACTAAACAGATTAGTAGAGTACCCTTACTAATTCACAGTAACATAAATCTTACTATTTCATTTAGTAGAAAATGATAAAATTAGAAACTTAGCAGTCAAACACAATGCTCCTTATTGCATTAGTAAAATTTCTACTAATTCAGATTTAGAGAGCAAAATTGTACACAATATAAGAGAAGTGGCTCATTAAAGTAAGCCCTTTTCATAAGTTTTTTTATTTTTTATTTCTTTTAGTTTTTTTTAATATGCACACTCAAGGAGATATGCGATAGTCCACTTACTGAGAGGTCATTAATAAACATTGAAATTTGTTTAATGTTCTTAAAAAAAATTCATATAAACCAATTTTTCAACAATAGTAATTTTATATGTTTCTATGAATTATTTTTTAGGAACCTAAAAATAATTTCAAGGTGTATTGAAGACACCTCATTAAATGGAATAGATGATTAATTCTTCTTCATAACAATTTTTTTCGCATATATCCTTAAGTATGGATAATTAAATTAAAAAGCTTAAGGAAAAATACTCACTTTAATGAGTCGCATCTTTTATATTCTGTATAATTTTGCATTGTGACCAACCTTTAATCCGATTCATTTCTCCTTCCATGTGATTCATTTTGAACCCAAAAGGGACAAAAAATCGAAAATGCAAGTTGTGATTTGGACTTGATTTTTTGTAACACCCCTAACCTATACTAATAAAATATCACATCGACATAATAGAAAAAATTGCGAGACAAAAAGCACGCAAAAGTCGAGCGGTAACATAAGAGCTTCAATGGGCACAGAATGAATGAATGAATATTTAGTGGATTATTATTTTTATATATATAATTTTTTCGAGTAGTTCACGTTTAAATTATACATTCTGATTGTGAGTCCAGCAACATAATAGAAGTTTGTGAATTCGCAATTTTGTCGATATTCTCCCGGTTAGTAACACACTCTCCCTTTCTCATTCTGGTCCAAAGTGACGCAAATTTTTAGAGAGATAAAAAGTTTTCTCGCCTAGCACTCGTCTCAAATAGAGTCCACTTTCTTCTTTTTGCCTTTTGTAGATTCCTCGCCACTGACCTTAATAACTCTAGTGCGTTCCTTGCGTTGTTTGTAAATGACGATAGCCAGTATACACCTACTCTCCACTTTTTTCTCCCACGTTCATATTTCTCTTTATATACTCTCTAAATCAAAATCAGTCACATTTGACTGACAATTAGTCCACATTTTTTTTACTATATGATAAGTCAGTTAGTGACCGACTTAGTATTATTTCATTAAACAAGTTTTACTCATTCAGATTAAGGGAACACGAATGTTTTGTCTCTTTATTGTGCCTCGCTCTTGCTTTTTCATCCAAGATTTAAGTGCACCGTACAGCCGTTCGCATGCGTGAGATCAAAAGGAATGCACGAACGTTCGTGTCGAGGAACCGTTAAAGAATCTTGCGGAGCACCGAGCATAAGGACAGAAATACGGGAAGAGTTGACCGAATTCCATTATTTCTGATGTCTTGCAAATCGATAAGTTGCAAAAAATCTTCAAAAAGATTGAGAAAATAAACTATTACATTGCTCAAATAAGCTTGCTGTCATGTAACTGCCATAATGCCCCATAAGTTTTGGGCATTGCAAAATTGTCGATGGAATCACGCTTTTTGATCTACTAGTCTGAAACCGGAATGGCTTTTATTGTTAGTTGTGAAAAAATTCCTCTCTAGCTCCGTTGGGATTCAAACCCAGGATTTACCCAGCTTCGAATGCAGGAATTAGCTTAGTTGGTAAGAGCACCAGACCAGACCGAAAATCTGTAGACCTGGGTTCGAATCCCAGTGGAGATAGAGAGGATTTTTTTCACAGCTAAGAATAAAAGCGATTATGGTTTCAGAGTAGTAGATCAAAAACCGTAATTCCATCGACAAGAAACTTTATTACTACCCTAGTCATAGAACATAAGATTAAAACTCAATTTCTCAATAAGATTGGAAATACATATTAATATTACATTCTTACAAGACTTTTAACGACGTTTTTAACAGGTTTTAATAGTGTGAAGGAGTTTTAAAGGATTTTATAGATTTCAGAGTATTTATAAAAAAAGGTTTAAAATTTTTAGGGAATTTAAAAAGTTTCCAAGGAAATATTTTAGGGTATTTTCAAAGATTAAAAGGAATTTTCAAGAGATTTGAAATATTTCAAGGGGATTTCCAAGGGTTTCAATTATTTTAAGGAATTCAAAGAAATGTTCATGCCGTTGTAAAGAATTTCCTCCAATTTCGCTTACTTACGCCACTATTGACACTTTTTCTACTAGTTTACAAATAATAACACTAATGCTACTATTTTCTCAAATTGCTCGCTAATGCAACTTTTTTCACTTTGCCTGTAATCATATTTTCAAACTTTTTCGCTAAATTGGCTCAAATAACATCCGTCATATTAAAAATTGAAATTTTATAACATTTCAAGATTTTGATGATTTGAAAAGAATTCAATGGATTTCAAAGATTTTAGAACATTTAAAAGGATTTCTAAAAATTACACGACATATCAAAAATTCCAGTGATGTAAAGGATTTTAACTGATTTGAGGGATTTGAAAGGATCTTATAGACAGAGGGTTTCAAAGCTTTCAGAGTATTTTAAAAGATTTCAAGGGATTTTAGGGAGTAAATGAAATCGAATGAAATTTTAATTGACTTTAAGTGATTTCGTGGGATTTTATGGGGTCTCAAAGGATTTCAAAGATGAAACATTTTTATTTTTTACATTTTTTAATCTAAACATTTCAACAGAATTTAAAGAATATGGTGTATTTTAAAAGATTCCATGGAATTTCTTTTGATTTGAAAAAAATCAGAAAATTTAAACGATTTCAAAGATTGCATGAAATTTTACAATATTTATTCATGGGATTTCGAACAAAATTGAGAATTTTTCAGATATTTTAGAGGATTTTAACAGAATTCAAGGTTTTCATATAAATTGCAAAGCATTTCAAGGGGCTTTATCAGATTTTATCAGATTTTACGGTATTTCAGAGGATTTCAATGATTTTATAATTTTTGATAGAATTTTGAAAGATAATATTACATATCTACGGTTGTTTTACGGGTTTTTACTCGATTTTTGTGAGATTACTAGGGATTTACAAGATTTAAGGGATTAAAAAGATGTCAAAGGATTTCAAATGATTTTAAAGAGTTAAGGGTATTTCAAAAGATTCCAAGGAATTTGAGATTTTACAATTTATAAGAGTTTTCAAAGAATTTCATAGGATTTTAGAAAATTGTAAACGATTTCAAAAGAAATGATAAGATTTTAATGAATTAAAAAAATTTCAACGTATTTCAAAAATTTCAGTGTATTTTAAAAAATTTAAAAATATTTCACGCGATTTTATGGGAGTTGTATGTTGCATACCAAATTTCAAAAATAGTTAACCCCTCGAATCAATATTTAAAAAATTACATAGCACTATTTTGCTCCTATTTTTAAAAATGTATGCTACAATTCACATTTTGAATTTCTCAAATGAGACTGAGGCCTGGACACTGTAGATATTATCGTCTGACGCTTCTGTTTTAAATTATTCAAATAAAAAAAAATGTGCGTGTGGAAATGTTAAAACTAAAGATTTTGGCGCCCTTTTGCAAATAATGTTAAATTGAAACTTAAAATTTAATGAGAGTTTGAAGCCACGTCATCGGGATATTTAAATTAAGAACGACCTTTTGTTTCCGCCGTCAGTAGGATATTATTTGTCACATGCCATTCGCGACTTTGCGACCCCGCACTGCCCACGAAGAAGAAGAATAAGAAGTAGAAAGAAGACTTAACTCTCGGAGAGAAGCGCCGAGTCTTCATCTTCCTCTCTTCTCCTTCCTCCTGTTCTTGGATGCTAAACACGCACGGGTGCATCGTGCTCGCCCTTCTCAACCAATGCACTTCCTCTCCCTCTGCATTTTCAGAGCAGTTCTTATATTCTCGTTCAGGAGTCACTGAACCGATAAGGTACGATATTCAGAAGAAAGTAAAAAAATAAAAACGACAATCGGAATGCAGTATATCGCTTCCCGAATTTTTTCCGAGTGTTACTAGATTGTTATCGGCTCTTACAATGTTAAAAGATTAAAGCGGCACAAATAAAAATGTAGTGTCGATTCAGTTTGTTACTCAAAGAATGACAAGCATCTTTTGTATGCTAAATTAACCAAGTATTTAACAAATGTAATAGCTCATTCAAGTTTTCTATGTTTTATAAACAGATTACAAATTGTGTAATTAATTATTATGTATTTATTTATTTTTCTTAAGTAATATAAATTAATCTTTTTATTTCCATACTATTCTGCCTTTTGTAGAAGGTTTGCTGGAAATAAAAATTAAATTCTATGATTTTGTATAAGCCCAAATTATTGGCCTGTAGGTCGTAGGACTCGAGGCACTTCAAAACGTCACTTGTTGGTCAGTTTCGGATGTCATATTGCTATCCGTTTCTGTATGTAAATAAGGCTTATTATTATGCCAAGTTGATATACCGTCTCTATAGTTTAATAAAAGGGATCTTACAGTTGTTATTCTATATAATCAATGTCTAACCTAACGGATGCTGTGAAATATGCACTTAAGGGCATGTCACACTTACCCGATTCCTACCTTGCTGACATTTTTTCGCATCCACTATTCACGTCAACGGGAAATTATTTTGAAAATTTGGTAAATTAAAGAAAAAGTAGTGAGGATAGTTAGCATGGTTCTAAATTTTTCTGATTATAAAAAATGTTATTTCAAAAATAATTCTTTCTATTAAAATTTTTTTTTCAAATTTAATTCGCATTTCATGTGGACGTCTTCTTTGGTTACTAAAAAATGTGGGTAAGGTAAGAATCAGGTACGAAAAATTCCAGTATACTAGTCAGTGTTTATATTAAATTTTAAAGGCCGTGTCTAGGTTCACCGAAATTCGGTGAACGTAGAGCAAATATTTTCGGTCAGCCCGTAGAGATAGAGCCTAGATATTTTGAATTTCAAAAGTATCTAAAACTGTAGAATTTGATGTTGGAATCTTGCAATTTCAAAGTATTTGAGAAGATGCCATTGAAATCGATTGAATAAATATTTCTACTGCGAATTTAAAAAGTGTTGGTAACAATTCTATAATTGGAAAATCCTTCTATAAAACAAATTATAAATTATGATAGAAAGAAGATTATTTGATTAATGACTGTCTTCATTTTAGATGCAAGTGCTGTTTATGTTTTAATTTACTTAATTCATTTTTTTTTGTTTCAGGTAAGTTTCTGTCATGGATCTATCTAATCTGATTTATTTCAACGATGCGGTAAGACATTTTTTTAACATTTATAATTAATTATTATACATGCAGGAAATGCTTTAAGAAATTCGTAAAAAAAATATCTAATTTGCGTTCGTGGTATGACGGCAATCCCGAGATCCGATAATAATTATTCCTTGAATTCTTCTAATCCAGCCGTCAAACTCTGCAGTCATATTTGAAGAATCTAAAGACGCGTAGTGAAATTCCAGTCCGCGTTTTGAAAAATGTAATAATTTTGTAATTAAAAAAAGGTATGTAACTGTATTTTAAAGATTTATTTAAAAAGAATTTCTATTTTAAAATATAATTTTGTACTAATTAATTTTTGGAAGATGTTATTACCATTTTAAAGCATGTTAACGTACGAGTTTTTAACGAGTTTAACGATTACTTCGGACAAATAATTTTTCGAAGAACAAGACAAAAATCTGCCTTAGCCCGGATATGAACCAGGATCGCCAATAAATGATAACACAGATACGCAAAAAATGGGTTGCGATTGTTGTTGGCCAACTGAGGGTCATTTCCGATGTAATTTTCTGCGTAGAATCCGAATCCGGGGTCAAAATTTCCCCAGTACGTCAGGTTTTTGAGATATCCTAACCTAAATGGGCGAAAAATGTGGTTTTTTGGTATATTTGAGGTTATGTTACATCGCGAAAATTTTATTTTTCTAAAATCGGCTCATGCCATCGAAAAGTACAACTATCAAGCTTTTAAAAGCTTTTTTAAAATTTAAGATATAATTTTTCTTTGCAGAGATATCCTTAAAGGAAGTTTAGTACTTTGATGATTACATTACCGCAGTACTAAAATTGAAAACACTTCTTCAGATTGTGTACTAAACTTCATTTAAGGATATCTCTACAAAGAAAAATGATATCTTAAATTTTAAAAAAGCGTTTGAAAGCTTGGTAGTTGTACTTTTAGATGGTATGAGCCGATTTTAGAAAAATAAAATTTTCGCGATGTAACATAACCTCAAATATACCAAAAAAACGCGTTTTCGCACCTCAGTTGGCCAACAACAATCGCAACCCATTTTTTGCGTATCTGTGTAATTAATTAAAAGAGTGATAAGATGACGCTTCTCTGATGTATAATGGCGTTTCTGGTTCAAATCCGGGCTGAGACAGATTTTTTTCTTGTTCTCCAAAGATTTATTTGTCCAAAGTGATTGGTAAAGATCGAATTTTAATTAATTAAAATCCAATTTTATCAAATAATAGGATCGGAGTAAAAATAAGGTATTTGTATTCATATTTTAATAACATATAGCAGGTGGATAATGCGTACAATAATTCATGCAGATTCTAGAGTCCGATAACTAAATTTTTTTGCCTCTTCTAAAAGAGAGTACACACTGGACAGTGGGCAACACGCACGACATTTTTAAGAAAGAACATGCGAGGTGGTGAAATTGCAAATTTACCGTTTTCATTTCCGCGAAGTTGTTCGCACTTTACGGTGCCATAAGTCCCGGGGTCTGAGATGCCCGTGCTCTGTGTCTCGACTTCTCTTTGGGTCCCAAAGACTTGGTAACTTGGTTCTCATTTGGCAGTGACGGCGACGACGACATCGCCGGAGTCCCTCATACCCTCCCCAATCTCCCCATCCGTGTGCTTTGCCTCCATGTGTGTTCCTCATCTTGTCTTTGGACCCCAAGACTTGGTTAACTTGGTTCTCGCTTGGCAGTTCAGAAGATTAGAGGTGATTAAACATTTTAATGGAGTAATGATAGGCCGCGGTTGCGTGTACCGAAATTTCGGTACGATTACCCAGATTTTTTCGGTAGGTATAGCCGAATAACTACTTGGAAAATTAAATTTGCAACTTCTAAATTATTATTTAAATAATAAGTTATTAAAATAGTTGACGGGTGGCTTACAAAATATTACAGTTATTAATCGTCTAGCTTCTAGCTCTAGCGACTCATCTTGCTCAGTCAGAATGTTATCTATTCTCGGGAAAATTTTGAAAGAATTGGCAAAAATGGTTCTTTTGAACAAAAACATAATTTGGAGCAGAGCCGATTGTAAATTTGGTAGCCCAGGATCAAACTGGGCTTTGTCATTACTAATAATATAATACCAAGTATAATTATATTCTGATAATTCCTATGAAGTTGCAGTTAAGAAAATGTTCCTGGAGCAGGACCCGAACCCCAACAGTTTGTCCACGTGGATGAAGTCGACGACCATCCTGCCGGGTGACGATATGTTCACGAATTTATCGTGAACGCGCGAGTGCTCGCTTCTGCTGTACGTAACGCATGCGCAGTTGAAAACTCGCGTTCCGTTAGCATCTCAGCGTGGCGCTCGAGCTCAGTGCCTCAGCAGTGTTCACAGACTGTGGGAGCTGGCGGCCCCCACCACGACTCCCG
>CAKNYM010006178.1:0-14865 GCA_932195095.1 Andricus curvator | reverse complement strand
GAAACGAAAAGTAGAAAACAAAGTGAAAACAACTGTCACTAAAAAAAACGAAAGACTGAAAGAAAGGCAGATGGAAGAGGAGACATCAGCATAAAAAAATCTCCAAGCTTTACTTTTAGTTAATTCATGAAACCTCTTTTTCGACCTGACCACTTGTTCAATAACTTGATTTTCTGAAATTCAAAATTTTTTTTCAAAATTCATCAGTGAACGTAATGCAGGCATTCAAATAATGGCAGTCTCAACCCTGTAAAATGCAGAGAGCGATCAAATATACTAGCATATATTATTACTTTTCGTAAAAACAGTACCATGAAAGCACCACGGTGCGCCGCGGAGCTCTAGCGGCAGCGTCATGCGCGTACCGGAGTAATCAACGCTTATTTTCATAAATTAAAAATGTGAATCCCACTTTCTAATCTACATAGTCTTATAGGAAAAAACCTAAGCTTTCTGTTAAGATAAAAAAAAAAACAAAAAAACCTGTCTTATTACGAAAAAAAGTCAAATTTATTTTTGACCTTCATTTTTGAAGGTCAAATATTTATTTTTTGAAAGAATGCGTAGCGCCAATCGAAAGGGCGTGAAAAACTCTATCGAAAATGTACTGGACAAAATTTTTTTTATCGCTATTAGAAGAGTTAAAAATCATCGAAATAGACGATATCCACGAAAATCCCAAAAATTTCACCCCCTACCCCTCGGTCAATACTTATCCGAATGACAAAATTTTTCCCCCATAAACTACTATCCAATAGCACAACGCTTTGCCTAAGTTTAACTTAGATCGGACAACTTTGACTTTTTGAGTGGGTACACTTGAGAAATAACGCCCCATATATGTAATTGCCATATTATATAAATCATGAAAAATTACAGGGCTTAGTTCTTATAATATATTTGTGAGCATTTCAGTTTATTATTTACTGTAAAACTTTAAGGAAATAAATAAGTGCTTAGGTTATTTGAAAAAAACATAAAATTATGAATTTTTCATTAATTAAAAATAGTTAAATTAAAAAGATGTTAGTTAAGCAATGTTGTTTGCGTAATTAATTGCAGATTAAAAGCACGAAGGAAGTGAGAGTGAGAGACAAAATGTTTTTATCCATTTTCATTAATGATCCTTAAAGTAAACAAATTCTAATGGCAATTAAAATTGCATTCAAGATGAAGTTTTTATTTATTATTTATTTAAAATAATAGAAATCTCAATTTGAATAATGAGAAAAATAAAATTATGTATCTTATTTAATTTCTTAAAATCTTTATTTAATTAATACTTGACTTCGAATTTTTAATTACAACTTTTTATTGACTCTTGTCTTGATGAGGAAAACTATTCGTTTTCGAAACGTCGACGAAAATATGGAATAAAGGATCTTCAACATCTTATGGATCTCTTTCTTTGGTCTGAAGTATGTCAGTTAATATATCTTATTACCTTTTAATCTACAATTTATTACTCAGACAAACAACATTGCTTAACTAACATATTTTTAATTAATAAAAAATTCATAATTTGATGTTTTTTTTTAAATAACCTAAGCACATATTTATTTGCTTAAAGTTTTACAGTAAATAATAAACTGAAATGCTCACAAATATATTATAATAACTAATTCCTGTAATTGTTCATGATTTATATAATATGGCAATTACATATATGTATATTTAATATTTTCAATGACTTTTCTAGCATAATAGCTGAATTTCAAACCCAAAAGGACAACTTTTTAACAAAACAGTCGAATTTTCGTCCAAAAAAGATGACCTTAACAAAAATATATGAATTTTTTATCAAATAGCTGATTTTTAAACCTACAAATATAAATTTTCTACCTCGAAGATTAATTTTCTAGCAATAGACGAATTTTCTACAAAATACATGCATTTTCAACCAAATAATTAAATTATCAACCAGATGAATCCAACGAAAAAAGATGAATTTTTAACAAAATAGTTGAATCCTCCATCAAACAGATGAATTTTCAACAAAGAAGATTAATTTTTACCCAGGTAGACGAATTTTTAACAAAATAATTGAGTGTTAAATAATCGAATGTTTTGGAAAACAGTCGACGAAAATATGGAATAAAGGATCTTCAACATCTTATGGATCTCTTTCTTTGATCTGAAGTATCTCACTTAATATCTTCTTACCTTTTAATCTATTATTAAAAATACTTTGAAGGTTTGGCGTTTGTTCAAATCTTCAATAACAGCTTCTTCGTGGTACTAACGACCTTTTTCATGTAAATCCTTCGAATCTAAATTTGAGTTTGACTTTTCTCTGCGTTCTTTATTACCATCATCTGACATTTACTTATACCGATCATCTCGTATCGTTATGAAGACACGAGATACCTTTTTTTAATTACGATTTGCTTGTTATATCGGGACTGTCATTATAAAATCAGTAAATCAGCATTCCTAAGAAACATTTCCGCGAGTTGTGAAGAAACTTCTCGGAATAGAAAGGAAACTCGCAGTTTTTATCTAATTATATTTTTAAATTTACATTTTCAAATAATACGTTGCGCATTCAAAATATTGGTATATATTCAATAAAAAAGGTATTCTACTTTATTTGATATCGTGATATATATCAGTACTCCTTTATTCGAAATCAAAGAACCGATGGTAATCAAAGCGTGCCCCTGACCGGTAAATCAGAAGCATACTAGGTACTAGGACAGGGAAGTAATAAGAATTTGTAAAAGGCTATATAAACGATTTTCATTGCCATCCGCTTTTCAAAGAATATTTTAATTAGTTTAATTATATTCAATATTATAAAATATGCGTCAAACTTAACTACAATGCCTTTATGGTTTTAGTTTTCTATGCAAGTGGTCATTGATATTTTTTCTGCTATAGAATAAAATAAAATTAGATACAATCTTTCTAATTCTAAGTGAATTTTTAATCAATCAGATTTGTTCGGTTTTAGTTTTATTCCTCTACTGGAATCTAATTATTTTGAGCTCTTAAATAATTGATTGTATTTCTACCAGAGTTGTGTAGTAACTTGTTACAAATAAGTAACTAAGTTACTGAAAAGTTACGATATTTGTAACTTCGTTACATGTTTTAAAAGTAACTTGTAACGTAACTTAGTTGCGATTTTTCAGTAACTTGGAACTTAATTTTAGTTACTTTGAAGTTACTTTGTGTTTTCATATAGCTCCTATTAAGATAGGTTTATGGGTCCGTTATGGGTAGAAAATTAATCTCTTTTGGTTGAAGATTGATTTCAAATAAAATTATTTTTTGGTTGAAATAATATCAAATATTATATTTTTTGTTGCGAATTCTTCTATTTTTGTTGAAAATTCATATATTTTGGTAGAAAATTCAACTTTTTGGTTAAAAAGTAACGTTCTTCTTGAAACTTGATATTTTTGTTATGAAAATAAAACTGTTTTGTAGAAAATTCGTCTTTTGGTTTGAAAATTCAACAATTTAGTGGAATTTTTTTTCTTTCTTTGTTCAAAATTCGGCTTTTTCGTTTCAAAATCGTAAAAAAATCTCATCTTTTTTGGTTTGAAAATTCGTCTTTTTTGGTTGAATTCAACTGTCTACTATATTGTTGTTTGAGAATTCATATATTTTGGCTGAAAATCCATAATTTTTTTTAATTCAACAATTTTGGTAGAAAGTCCAATTAGTTGGTTGAACAATAATGAAAATTTTTGTTCAAAATTCATATTTTTGGTTTGAAAACTCAACTCTTTTGAAAATTCTTCTCTTTTGGCAAAAAAAAATTTGTAGAAGGTTCAGCTATTTGGTTGAAAATTGGTCTTTTCTGGTTGAAAAGTTAACAACTTGGTTGAAAGTGGAACTAGTTTTAAAAAAATTCATTTTATTTTTGGTTGAAAATTAATTTTTTAACTGATAATTTAACTGATAATTCGTATTTTTGGTAGAAAACTAATCTTCTTAATAGAAAATCATCAATTTTGGTTTGAAATGCAACTATTTGACTGAAAAATAACATTCCGGATGAGATATCATATTTTCGGATCCAAAATTTATTCATATATTTGGTTTAAAAACATAACTACTTGGTTAAAAGATCAACTATAGTTTTTGTTAAAAATTCAATTTTTTGGTTGAGGATTAATAATTTCAGTTGAAAATTCATCTCTTTGGTTGAAAATTTAACTATTTTGTTTCAAATTCGTTTTTTTCTTATAATATTGAAATATTCTGGTAGAAAATTCAAATATTTGTTTCAAAATAAACTTTTTTGTTGTAAATTTAACTCATTTGTTGAAAATTCATCTTTTTTGTTTGAAAATGGTAGCACATCGAACTATTTGGTGGAAAATTAACTTTTTTGTTGAAAATTAACTTTTTTGTTGAAAATTAACTTTTTTGTTTCTCCTAAAAGGTAAATAAGTAATTTACCTTAGCATCAAAAAATATAAATAATGATGTTATTAATCGTATACAAATATATTTACAATTTACAAATTTGTGACATTTCAATTTTTTAAATAAAAGATAAATTTAGAAGTAATGCGTTTCAGAGAAATACATTTCAGATAACAACAAATTGCGATAATAGGTGGAATTAAAGTTACGTGAATTAATGAAAAACCTTGTGTATAAAAATAGTGTTTCAAGAAGCAAGCAATCATGTTTCTTGGTATCAATCTGTAAATACATACCACTCAGGTACATAAATTGCTGTAGAGCTTTTTACGCTCGGGGATGACTTTTGCTTATCCCAAAATTTTAATTTGAAGAAAAATCTTTTTTAATTGTAATTGATTCAGTTTTTGGGAAGGAAATTCTAAATCCTGCTTTTGATTCTAGGCAAGTAAATCTGAGAACAGTTTCACGCCACAGTTCGAAAGTAGGAAAAGTATATTACATTTTTAGCACTTTATAATATTTAAAAAAATGGGTTTTTACAGTAAAACTGCTTTCATGATCATAATTGATTATTTTCAAATTCATTAATTACAAAGTTGATGCAAGGATATAAAAGATTCCTTGACTCAAGACGAATCGATTGACCTATAATATGAATGCATTTTATTGAAGAGTAAGAAGGTTATGGTCATTTATATTATTTGAACAATCAATTTTCCAGTAAGAAAAGACCTATTGACCTATTTGTATTTTTGTATTTTAACTTCCTCTATGAGGAAATATAAGCAAATATATTTGCTAATTAATCATAATAAGGAAGCAAATTGCTCATCAAATTAGCACCATATAATTATAAATACAAACAAAGTGATCGAATTCACAGCTAATTTATATAATATTTGCAGGATATAAAGATAATTGGAAAAACCTTTTTTGAATATAATTTCCATTATTTTGCATAATAAAAGGAATTATTCTAGAGAAAGTTAGAAAATTAAAAGAATTCTTGTTGCAATGCACATCATCAATGAAGACCTTCATCATCATCTCGCGTGAAACTAAATCGTATCGAACTAAAAGCACATTAACCGCTTCACTGACTAAAGCGTTCGTATCTCTATATATTAACAAGGAATCTTAGATCCAGAAACGGTTCATTTCTGCGGAAATGTTCTTTGTGTCAAAGATATATAATCGAATCCATCAGAGACCTATAAACCTAGTTCGAAAGGAATGATGATCTGTGCAATTTTTTAGATTTCTGATAGCTTCATACCTTTACCCTATAAAAGTAGATTGATCATCGGGTTTCAGTAATCTGTAACTTTCATATAAATATTAGATTTTAACCCAGCAGGAATTAGAAGTAGAGAAAAAAATTAATGAGTTATTATGGGAGTTTATATCGTAATAAGATGATCTTAAAAGACATTCTGGATAAAGATATTTTGTTTCGTTTCTAATGTTTATAATTTAAACTCACAAAATTTTGAACATCTTTTTGAAATAGGTCTAATTTGAAGATTTACAGTTGAAGATCCTTTATTTTTTTATGTTTTTAATTTAATTTACCCATTTGCATAATTTAATAGCTTTTTTGTATAATACTAGGATAGAGTACTTAGATCAACGTCGTTTTTAGTGAATTTTACTTAGAAAATAGAGAAAAAAAATGTATGGAGATAATAATCTCTTTCAAAATCTAAAAAAAATAATTAATTTTATTCCTGTTCACATAAGCTCCTGTTAATTATTTATAAGATTAACAAAATTTTGCATAGTGTGCATCGTACACTCTAAGAAAAAGTCTATTAACAGTAAAATTACGATCCTTTCAGAATGCGTCCTTTCAAATTAAGCAGATTTCTTTTTTCCATCAATAGAATCGTTTCACTGTTCAAAGACTGATCCGTTAAATACAAAACGGAACTAGTTTTACTGATAAACTATTTCTTTTGACTTTGAAAAGAATTCCTTTAACTATTAAAGGATTTCATTTGTTGGCTAGCGGAGGAAGTGCACCTCGCCTGCCCATGAGTGAATATCGCTTAGCACCCAATGTGCACAAGTAAATTTTTTCAGTGCAAAAAAACGTGCGATCTGATATAGAAAATGGATTTCTTCAAAAAAAATAGGAATCCCAGATTGTGACGCGAGAAGTTTGGAAGGTACGTGTACTGAAAGAACAATTTTTGCTCCACATAACCTCACTTTTCATTGTTATAGAATTGATAATTATCGACTTTATATTTACATTCACCAAAGTTCGGCTTTTGTACATTTCTTGCACGTAATATCATGCAATAAGTTTCCTTGTAACGTTCAAATTATTCTTACTTTTGTCCGACAATAGATTTCACGTCAAGATCAAAGTTAAAGGAAAACCTTTCACAGTTAAAGGATAGCATTTGAAACGACAATCCTTTAACTATGAGAAGATTTCCTCTCATGCCAATTTTGAATGGAAAATCCTTTAATAGTGAAAGGAATCGTTTGACAGTCAATAGTCTGTTTTTAGAGTGTATGATTTCCGCGTTACCGAATTCGGTAACATATTTTTAATGATTCTTGATCAAATTATAAAAAAATTAAAAATCTGGATGCACTCTAAATACTTTTTTAATAATTTCGAAATTTGATTTTCCACTCAGTCTCATCCGGTACTTTTGCGGTAAATTTTTTGATATGTTAATGTGTTCGTCTCGTTAAAACTGTTAAAGCTGACCAAAGTTTAAGAAGTTCAATACAAAATTGATAAGAGAAATAACTATTATTTTATTGAAAATTATGATTAATCATCTTCTTAAAATGTGCTTTTAATTAAAATAAATAACAACGAAATTTCGATTTTTTAATTTTTAACCTAAACGATTTGAATGAAGGTAGATTATTGCATAATTTTCTAAACGTACGTTAGTACTAAAATTAATTTAAAACATTATTTTAACACTAGTTTAGTGAATTCTCCACAAAATAAATTTATTTCGAATCTCTGAAATTGATACTTTCATTCTATTTTGGCTGGTAAATAATAGGGAAAAAAATTCAATCGGTTTAAAAAAATTCCTGTTTAATAAAGTCATCGTCAAAATTTGAAAACTTTTTGCAATGACTCTTAAAATCCTTCAAAACCCCTTTGAATCTAATAAAATGCTTGAAATGTCTTAAAATTATTAGAAATCCCTCGAACTGATTTTAAATCTTTTTAAATTTCCCTATTTTACGTTGGCGCATTTCATTTTAGCCAATCAGCGAAGAAGTTCAAAAATATGTTTGAAAGAAAAAATAATTTCACTAGCGAGAAATTTGAGAAAATATTATAGCATTAGTGTAATTTTTTTCAAAACAATTGCATTGTCAAAAAAAAGTGTTAAAAAGTGTCAATAGGGGGTAGGGGGGATCCTAAAAAATGCGGTCCAGCGGAGGTGGATCAAGCTGGGTTACCAGAGATTACTCGAATTGCATACTAGACTCACACGAATTTTCAACCATAAACGATTACTGTTAAACAAAATTGTTGAATTTTAAACAAAGTAGTTGAAATTTCGACCAAGAAGATTAACTTTCTACAAAAAAGATGAATTTTCAATAGATCAATTAAATGTTCACAAAATTGTTACATTTTCACAACGTAAAATAATTTTCAACCAAAAACATGAATTTTTAACCAAGAAGATTAACTTTCTACCAAAAAGATAAATTTTCAATAAATCAATTACATTTTCACAAAATTGTTACATTTTTTACTACGTAGAATAATTTTTAACCAATAGCATAAAATTTTTAATATTGAATTTTCAACTAAAATGATGCATCTCCAACCAAACAATAATTGTTTAACAAAGTAGTTCAACTTTCTACCAATTACATCAATTTTCAACCAAGAAGATTAATTTTCCACAAAAAAGACGAATTCTTAACAAAATACATGAATTTTAAACAAAATAATTGAATTTTCCGCACAATAATTCAGTTTTAAACCAAAAAGATGAATTTTTAAGTCAGAATCTTAATTTTCTACAAAAAAACGAAATTTTAACAAAATGCATTAATTTCCAACTCAAAAAGACCATTTTTTTTCATCAAAATTAAAACAGTTAAATTTTCAGTTAAAAAGATCAATTTTTAACAACAAAAATAATTTTTAACAAAATAGGTTAATTTTCAACTAAAGATAATTTCCAACTAAAAATAGAATAGTTAATTTTTTAATAAAAAAATTAATTTTCAACCAAACAAAAAAACGAATTTTCAACAAAAATGTTACAACCACTAAAATGACCTTTTAGTAGATTAATTTTTCACTAAACAGTTCAGCTTTCTACCAAAAAAGACGAATTTTCTAAAAACTCATATGTTTTCAACTAAAAAATATTCCTTCATTGCAGAATTCCCTGACTTTTCCCTGATTTTTCCATGACGAATTTTTCATTTTTCCTGGCCATTAATATTTAAAGAAAAATATTTTAATCATCTAAAATTTTTAACATAGAATCTTTTATAAACATAATAAAACAATGGAAATTTAAAGATTGCAAATTTATTTATTTATTCCAACTAAAAAATATGACTTTCTAACAAAATACTTGAATTTTCAACCAAATAACAAAATTTTTAACAAAATAATTGTGTTTTTAAGCAAATACTTGCACTTTCTACCTACAAAGATGAATTTTTTACCAAATGGTCGAATTTTGAATCAAAAAATATTAAACTTTAACCAAAAACCGTGGCATTTTTCACTTCACAGTTAAATTATTAAACCAAAAAGACGAATTTCCAACTAATTTTGAACCAAACAAAAAAACGAGTTTTCAACAAAAATATTGCAACCACTAAAATGACTTTTTAGTAGATTAATTTTTCACTAAACCGTTCAGCTTTCTACCAAAAAAGACGAATTTTCTAAAAACTTATATATTTTCAACTAAAAAAGATTAAATGTAAACCAAAAATGGAACATTTAAATTTTCAGTGCGTTGATAAAACTTAGTTCGTTGTTAGAGATTATTGGGATGAAACTAATTTTTGTTTTACCTGGCACCAGAGTGCGAATAATTAGTAAATGAAATTTCGGAAATTTTGTAGTTTTGTTTATAAACGTTGCAAACTTCAGTCATATCATCATGAGCAGTTTTCAACATTTAAAAATTTTATGTGGCAGTTTTGACGAGTTTTAAACAAAACTTGATGACAGGTGTTCACTAATTCAAGAGGCTATACCCTAGATTGATTAACGGTTTCGGGTCGTCTTCTTTCCTACGTGGAGGAGAGGTTCCAGGTGATATTACAGACAAGATCCAACTTTCTAGCTGCAATAGTTTCGGAGACAGAAAATCAGTCTCGGTATTTTTTAACAGACCTCCAGAAGACCAGGGTTTACCAGGTTCGACAGGTGTTGAATGACACGACAAATGCCTGACTGACAAAAATTTTTTATGTAATTTTTTTCTTCATTTTCCAGGAATCATACAAATTGTAAAAAGGGTTAGGTTCCGGTCAGGGTAGGTAAAGGGAAGTGAAGAACTACACGGAAAAAATTTATCCGTAAAAAAGTCACGAACTACTAACTAGGTCTCGGATATGAGAAAAATTCATCGGATATATATGTCTTTTCGTAAATAACCTGCGAACTTTGAGAAAGATTGACGAACTCGATATGAAAATTCTAAAACGGTTCATCACTTTTTTTTACGCGAACAATTACAAAAATATTACGAGTGATTGGGAAAAGATTCTCAGAGCACTCACGAGCTTGCCCGACAAATCTGGGAACTAGAAAGTAGGTTCGCCTGTACGTGGCCCACACACACACTCTCCCAAACGCGCGGTACGTGTGTGTGCTCGTATATGTGCCTCGAGCTCGTCGGATGAGTGACTAGAAGTTTTATAATACCTATTTTGTTTGGCCTCGATGGCTGCGCGTGTTTACGCACTCCTGGCTTATGTTTAAAAACTGGTGTGTCAGCATTCTTTGAGGGTTCGAATCTTTTTGAGTTGCGAATTTATAAATTAATATAAAATTAAATCGCACAAATAAAATTTTTCCTCTTTATATTTCAGTCTGAAATTTTCAGGAACTGTTCGTAGAAAATTCGAACTGTTCGTAATTAAATTCGAAATTTATCCATATATTTCTCATAGAAATAAGGATGTAATGTTTCATTTTTTTATCTCGTATCCGAGACCTAGCTACAAGTTCGTGACTTCTTCACGGATAAATTTTTTCCGTATAGGGTCTTCCTGACTGACGCTGTCAGTCACATCAGTCAATGACTGACTTCTGGTGAGTCCTGAGGGAAACTACCATATGTAAAAGTAGGTCAATTTTAAGAGTAGGTCATTTGAATTGATTGGAATATGTAAAAAAATTTGTTCTTAGAAAAGTAATAAAATTTATGGCACAATATTTCACCCAACTCCAGTCCTCGGACTCACGCCACTATTGACACTTTTTGACACTTTTTTAACGAAGCAACTATGTTGATAATATTTCGGAAATATGATACCAATGCACCAATTTCTATTTTCTTTCAATAATGCAACTAATTTTTTCACTTTGCCTTTAAATATATTCACAAACTTCTTCGCTAAATTGACTAAAATCACATATCTGAAAACTCAAAAATAAATACATTTAAAAGACTTCAAGAGATTTTAAAGATTTCAATCAATTTCGAGAGGTTTTAAAAAAATTTCACTGATTTCAGGAATTTGAAAGGATTTTATAAGGTTTCGAAGGGTTTATAGTATTTTGAAGATTCCAAGGTATTTCAGAAAATCTACAAGATTTTAAAAAATTTCAACTAATTTTAGAGGATTTCAAAGTTTTCAAAATTTTTGTAGAAATTTTAAAATATATTACAAACTTCAAGATAATTTACGGAATTTCAAAGTATCTTAAGAGATTTTTAGGGATTTACCAAACCTACGAGATGTTATTAGGACCTCTAAGGACTTTAAAGAATTGAAAAATGTCAATGGATTTCAAAGGATTTAAAAGGTATTAGAGTATTTTATAAGATTCCAAGAAATTTTAACATATTTCAAAAAAATTTAGGAGATTTTAAAGTGGTATCAAAAATGTAAAAGGATTTCAAAGATTCCAAGGGATTTTCGGGATTTCAATGAATTTCTAGAGAACTTTAGGGAGCAAATGAAATCGAATGAAATTTTACGGCATTTCAAAGGATTTCATGTGGTCTCAGAGGATTTCAAAGATTTAAACATTTTTCAAAGAAGTCTAAAAAATATTCAAGTTTTAAAGATATACGGAATTTTGAAATATTCATAAGGATTATCGAGATCTCAAAGGATTTCAAAGAATAGAGTGTACTCTACTCTACTCTAGAAGATTCCAAGGAATTTTATGAGAATACGAAGAATTTCAAAGGATTTTAAAAAATTTCATGAAATTCAATATTTCTAAAGAAATGGAAATCATTTCGTAAGATTTTACAAGATTTGAAGGAATTTTTTCAGTATGTGTTGACAAAGTTTCAAGGGTTTAAAGCAATTTTACAATATTTAAAGGATTCATATAGGATTTCACACAAAGTAAAAGATTCCATACGACTATCAGGAATTTCTATAGATTTCAAGGGATTTAACAAAAATTGGAAAGTTTTCCAAAGATTTCTGAAGGTTTCAACCGAATTCAACAATTTTTAAAAATATTTCAGTGGATTTCAACGGATTTCAAGGGATTTCAATTTTTTTCAGAATTTTCGAAGGAATTTTGAAAGATATTACAGTTTTTTAAATGTTCCAAGGGATTTCAAAGGTTCTTAAATTTCAAAGGTTTTTTAAAAGAATTTTTGAAGGAATTTTGAAAAAGATTAAAGTTTTTAACATGTTTTACGGGATTTTATAAATTTCAAGGGATTTCAAAGGTTCTTAAAGTTGGTTAGGGTATTTCAAAAGATTCCAGTGGATGTTAACATATTTTAAGGGATTTCAAAGATTTGTAGAATTTTTAAAGAAATTTTCAAAGATATTACAGTTTTTTAAATGTTTCTACGGCATGTTGTAAATTTTAAGGGATTTCAAATGTTTTTATAGTTGTTGAGGGTATTTTGAAAGATTTCAGTAGATGTTATCTCAGTGGGCAAAAACGTTAAAGAAAATCATTAGAATGGCTCAAAAACGTCCTAAGTCAGTTCAAATAACGTTCCTTAAACGTACAATGTTCCAGAGACGTTCAAAATAAGAGAAGTTCAAATAAGATCGTTTGACTTGTACGTCCAAGAAACGTTTTTAGGACGTTCAAATTACATTTTTAAAATTCGTGCCCACTGGGTACGGATTTCAAGGGATTTCAAAGATTTTTGGGCCAGTACACGTCAGAAATATCATGATTTGCAGGTGATTGTTCGATTTTAATAAAACTTTGTAAAATTATAATGCTATACAGGAAAAATTTCGGCCCTGAAGAATTTTTGAAAATTTTCAAAATTACGGAAGTTACGCCATGTTGAATTTTGGGGTTACATTTTTTTGAATTATCGATATTTCTGGAAACGCTAATTGGATTTTGATCAAATTTGAACATGTTAGAGATAAAATGATATATTTTAAGAATATAATACAATAAATGAAAAGTCAATTATTTTGCCCGGAAAAAAGTTAAAAAAAAAAGTTTCAATCAATTTTTCGTGAATTACTCCCCTTTTAATTTTTTTTAAATATCGATAAAATGATTCTTTATAGGTCCCTGTTTTTTCGAAAGATATCGTTTTTAATTGACCCAAGTATTATAACTGTAAAGAAGGTTTTTTTATTGGCATTAGGGTCATTAATGATTATTTGTTTTGTGTTCTACAATTAATTTAAGAAAAAGATATCTATTTTTAAGTAAATTAAAGTTAGATTTTTTATGTTTTTTCCCGGTCTGACTCACTGGACTCGTCAGTAGGTTTCAACCCCTATCCGTGGTTGAAGTGCACTATATTATTGACTGCAAAATTTATCAAATTTACAAACTTATAAACGAAATTTTTTGTTGTTGAAAAATATACATTATAATGAATTTAGATGAATTAAAATGTATAAGGTAGGACTGATCCACATTAGCCTTACTGACGAGTCCAGTGAGTCAGTCCAGGACGAAACATAAAAAATCTAATTACTATTCTATTTAAAAATAAATATATTTTTTTAAATTAATTGATGAACACAAAACAAATAAACATTATCGACCCTAATGCCAATAAAAAAAATCTTCTTTACCCTTAAAAAGTAGTGTAATGCTGAAAACAAAGAGCTTCTACTGCGCGCGGGCCGCGACATTGACACCGCACCGCAGTGGAGAGGCGGCGCACGGTCACGCTAAAATGACGATATCTTGGTACCAATAAGAGTCTCCATGATTTTTTTTCTTTAAGAAAGCTCATTTCACAAGGAATCATTGTATCAATATTTTAAAAAAAATTAAAAGGGGAGTAATTCACGAAAAATTGAATCAAAAACTTTTTTTTTACTTTGTTCCGGGCCGAAATTTCTCTTGTATAGCATTATAATTTTACAAATTTTTATTAAAATCGAACAACCACCTGCAGATCCTGACATTTCTGACGTGTACTGGCCCTTTTACAATTTTCGAAGGAATTTTGAAAGATATTACAGTTTTTAAAATGTTTCATGAGATTTTATAAATTTCAAGGGATTTCAGGTTCTTAAAGTTGTTTATGGTATTTTAAAACATTTCAGTGGATGTTAATAGATTTCAAGGAATTTCAAGGGATTTTAATTTTTTAAAAGAATTTTTGAAGGAATATTAAAAAGATATTACAGTTTGTAAAATGTTGTACATGATTTTATTTTGAAGCGATTTCAAAGGTTTTTTAAGTTGTTTACGGTATTTTAAAAGAATTTTAAAAGGCATCCAGGATACCAATGATACGTACAAAATTTGAAGGGATTCGAACGAATTTCTAGAGAAATTTGGGGAATAAATTAGTTAAAATTTCAAGGGACTTTTACGGTTTTCTAAGAATGTCTACGGATTTCAGGTATTTCTGCGATTTCAAGGGATTTCATCATATTTAAGGGATTCATAGAGTTTTAGAAGAAATGATAAGATTTCGAATGATTTTAAGGAGTTTAAAAAGATTGACGAGTTTTCCACAATAAAAAAGGATTTTACGCGATTTTAGTGAAGATGTAGATTTTACATAATATTATTTTGCTAATGTTCAAGAAAGGAGTTGTATCGACCCTCAGTTAAAATAATATTTGGATGTTGATTCCTATTGATGAGACCGGCAAATTTTGATAACTTCTATAAAAAAAATCTGCCCGCTTCGCGGGCACATTCTCATAGCGCGCTTAGCGCGCGGCTCGCTTCGCTCGCAAGTTTCAGCGCGCCTAGGGCGCGCACCTGTTGGATCTCGCGCTTCGCGCTCGATTGGGTATTCATCTCGCGCTTCGCGCTCGTTTATATGTTTATCTCGCGCTTCGCGCTCGATATTGTATTCACCTCGC
>CAKNYM010006171.1:0-10826 GCA_932195095.1 Andricus curvator | reverse complement strand
GTTGCGCATGGAGAAGAAATAAGGTTTTGATTTTCGAAACAGGTGTTAATTCACCAAAAGCTACTCTAGCTATATTTACATGGGATCCCTGAATCTGATCTATCTTAAATGCTAAATTAAAATCTTTGGAAAAATAGAATATGATGCCTGGATATATTTGTTGGCACAATTCGCTCTTATACTCTAAGCCGTACCTAAACTCTTTGGAGTTTTTCTTATTCGCAATACAAATTTATATAATAAGAGCCGTAGCTAAACGTCGTAGTATTAACCCGTTAGAGTTTCTCTCTTTTGAAATAAAATATTCAAACTAATGATAAAAATTTGTATTCTTTAATTTTCTGATATATTTTCGATGTGCTATTCTAGCAAGCAGGATTCGTTCCTGTGTAAGGAGGTATACTGAAACCACTATTATGATATTTTATTCTGGGCTTTCTACCTTAAATTATTTAGTATAGAAGCATTTATGCACACTAGTTTCGATCAGGTAATGGCCTGTATCGTACCTAAATCTATCAATGCCCGGTGGCAATCTATCTCTCGAGGAAATTTATAACTCTATTGAATATCAGTCCTAATTCTAATCTGCCTAATGATGGGCTATTCTAAAGTCTTTGTGACGCTAATCTTAATTTGGGTGAAGAGTGGTCCCTGAGACACTTCTTTTACCGTGCTCGCTTAAATCAAAGGCCTGAGTCGAGTTACTCTCGGACTACAGGTGCCACTGCTGCCTGCTCGAAGTAGAGGCGAAAAGGAGTTTTTCGAAATATATTCGTAGATCCGGAATTTTCCGTTTGTGAGACTTCTACTCTCTTTCAACTTTTATTGCTGGGGTCAAAATCCCTTTTAAAATAGAGAAATATTCTCAGAAAACTGCTCTTTAAGGGGGGATCCTCATATACATAGATGGACAAAAATTGACTCCACCTTTGTGAATTTATTGTGACAAAACTGTACAATATTTTTATTTGAAAATTTTACAGTGTATTCTTGAAGTGTTGAAAATACATACTATATTTTTTATTTTACATAATTTTCATTAGGGGCGAGGGTAAAAAAAAACCAATAAACTTTTTTTTCCCAATTTGGCGTGCAAGTTCACCGTCGCGTCATCTCCATGAAACCTAAAAAACGATTTTTCTGTTATTGTAAGGTCCAGATCTCGTCGATATACCTAATTTTAGGGTATACAAAAATTCTATGACAAAATGGCGGACTTTTGAAAAAAAAATTGAAAAGTTTTTTCATTATTATTGCAAATTAACGGTTAAATAAATTATTTTTTTCAAAACAAGTAGGTATATCGACTAGATTTTTAAATTATCTTTCAAATGGTAATTTTTTTTTAAGTTGAAAATTCACTAAGTTATGTTGCACGCCAAATCGAAAAATCAAGAAATTTTTTTTTCGAGAAAAACGCATTTTAGACCCGAGCGCGCACCTGCCTACCTGCGCTGCGCGCCGAAGGACGTTAGCGAAAATACGTATAGCGGCTAAACCAATTTGAATTTCGGTTTGAAATTTTGACAGTATATTCTGGAAATGTTGTACTTTCGATTTCTACAATAAAAAAAATCGATTTTTTGAACCATCTATATGAGGATCTCCCCTTAAGCTTAGCTGCTTTCTTAGCCAAGTTGGGGAATAAATTCCCGTTCGCCTATAAGAAGCTAAGGATTTAAAGTGTCAGATAAAATTATAAGTGCTAACTTCTTCAACCGGTTTACACAGTAAACTGTGCTCCGCCCTTATGTTAGACAAGTGTAATTTTGGAACGACAATACTTCTCTCCAAAATCAGGCTTATTGCCACAAAGTTAAAGTCTTTAAATTCAAGATAGTCGGACTCAAAGTCCGTAAGATATTTTAACTTACAAAAAATCGCCCTCAGAAATATCCCTTAGGAAAAAGAAAGTTGAAGTCTTGAATGGCACGCACAACTCTAAAGAGAAAATTTGGGGACTTAGATTTTTAAGCCTAAGAACACAAATTTTCCAAAGATCTCAGAGAGATGTACAAGGCAAGGATGGAGAAGAGAGTTCTCCAGCTTCCCTTGAGGTACTTCCCAAGATTATTTGCGTTTGCCACGTAACACCCCCAACTGCCGTTTTCGGCTTGCGTAACGCTTTTTATAGAAGCGTTACACTTTCGACTCCCACTATACGCGTGCTAATAAAAAGAGGGAGGCTTCGGAGCCTGCGCTCTTCTGTTGCTCCTCTGTGATGCATCAGAATGCTCTACTTACGAGTCAGCAGAGTGTTTTGCCTATGGTAAGGCTCTATTCCTGTAACTCATGGGTTACAACTGCCCCTCTTTGAGATTTGCAGCAGCAGCAAAATAACCAAGAAAGATAGTTTTAGAGAAATGAAGGCTAATTATGAGATACATAGTAAATACAGAAAATGATTAAAAATAAGTCGTAGAAAAGAATATATAAGACACAGAGAGAGAAAGAGAAATCATAGAAACAATGTAGCGATGATGCAAATAAAATGTACAAAAGTCGAACCATAAATTAAGGTGCCTCGCCTTCCATTCTTCCAAGCTGCTGCGAGAATCTCAACCCTTGATTGTGGTATCGGTTGTTACGGCCTGCAATTTTCAAAGGATCACTTTCCCGTCGTTCCCATGCCGGGTTCAATGGCCATTCCTGGGATGGTAACCATTCACCATAGCGTCGCCAATCTTTCATCGTCTCGGCAGGGTGCATCCTCCAGTCCGAATTTACGGCTCTCTTTTCCAAAGCGTCCTTCCTTCATTCACTTGTCTCTGCTCGTATTTCTGATTTTCTTTCTTCCTTGAGTTTAGGCAGCACCTCTTCCTTTGTTCTCAGGATCTTAGGCTTGCTCGGGAGAGGCTTTTTAATGATGGGCTCAGACCGATTTTCCTTATCCTTCTCTATTTTATTTGTGTGAGGCGGACAACTGCGTTTCCCTAGTTTACGGTGTTTGTCATCATAAATGTTTTCCATCGTTCTTCTGCCTACTCGATGTTTTCACAGCTGACGATCCTCATTCTATTCAAAGTTAATTCACCCAGGATCTCAAGGTCCAGCTCTGGGTTGAAAGGTGCCTCCGGTATTTCAGGGAGGATTTCTCGTTCATATGCTGGTAGTTGCGGCCCTGGACTCGAGTTTGTGACTTCCATGTCGATATTCGATGAAGTGGGATTCTGTGAATCGATTTCTTCGTACGCTGATTTCGGTGATTTTTCCTCTGGGCTTCGTAGCAGCATCTCCTCATCCGTTGACGTTGGAGATGGAGGTGTGGGACTCATCACAGGTGCCTCCTCATACGCTGGCGTTGGAGGTTGTGATGAGGGACTCAGCGTGATTATCTCCGGGCAAGCCAACGTTGGAGGTTGTGGCGACGGACTCAGCATAATTATCTCGACGCATGCTGACGTCGATGGTTGTGGCGACCGACTCAGCATAATTACCTCAACGCATGCTGACGTTGACGGTTGTGGCCAAGGCCTATTCACTCTCGAATCATGGGTTTCTAACGCTTGAAATGGATAGGAAATCAATCACAAACAACGCCAAGTTATACGAAATCGTATGAATAACGCATAAAATTTAGAAATCTAATGAAATCATTAGGAATCTTTGTATTGCGTTGGAATCACTAAGCGCAATAAACGAGTCAGTAGGAATCAAGCGAGTTAACGGCGAAGTCAGTAGTTTAAGAACCAGACTAGTGCGTTTAAGAAGTGAGTCAGTTCGATTAAGAAGCGAATCTAAGAGAATAAGGGAGAATCAAGGCGAGCTTAATGAAAATAACGTCAGATAGCGCCGGGTGTTATATTTGCGTTTTTCCTGCATTCTTATTTATTTATATATTATAAATCATTCTATGGGTATGTCACAAGTTTAAAGCTTACACTTCCGGTGCGAACGAGAAATAAATAAATATCTTTTTTACTAAAATGACTCAATACTTCTTCAACTGCAATTCTGCATCCCATTCGAGAAGTTCGTTTTTCGTGTTTACATTTTAGACAGTGTGTCTACCCTGTCTGGAAAACCTGAAATTGTCAGGGAATTTTGATATACTTGGAAAAACCTGGAAATGTCAGGGATTTTTTTTTAAAGTCAGAGAATTTTTTCGAGAGCGTGCTTATTTTTTTAAATTTCAATATAAAATTGAATAACAATTATTCTTAATTGGTAAACGGAGCTTTATATTACTGTATTGAACTATTTTGTTGAAACGTCGTTTTTTCTTTGTTTGAAATTAATTTTCTTATCTAAAAGTTTCTCTTTTCTATTTTTGGTTGGAAATTTATCGTTTTTAGTTGAAAATTCAAGTATCTGAATGAAACTTTATCTATTTATTTTGACGAAAAATTCGTTCCTTTTGGTAGAAAATTATTCTTCTTGGTTGAAAATGTATCTTTTACCTTAAAAATTCAACAGTTTTTTTTGCAATTCTTTCTCTCTCCTAACTGAAAATTTTTTCTTAGTTGAAAATTAAACTTATGTTGAGAAGTCGTCTTTTTTGGTTGAATTCAACTGTTTTTGATTAAAACTAAAAATCTTTTTTGGTTGAAATACCAACTTCTAGATTTTTCGTTCAGAATTCATATTTTTTGAAATGCAAAATTAACTACTTGATTGAAAGTTAAACTCTTTTGTTAAAAATTAACTTTTTGGTTAAAGATTCATCATTTGGTTGAAAAATTATTTTTTTGGTTTAAAATTCAAATACTCCAGTTGAAGATTGATTATTTTAGTTGAAAATTAATCACTTTGTTTGAAAATGTAAATAGTTTTTCGGAAAATTCGTCTTTTTTGGTTGAAAATTTGTTCGTTTTATTGGAGGAAAATTAATTTTTTCAACTGAAAATTAATTTTTTTAACTGAAAATTTAACTATTCCATTTTTGGTTGAAAACTGATCTTTTTTTAGTTCAAAATTCAACTATTAAGATGAAAATTAATAATTTTTAGTTAAAAATTCAACTATTTTATTGATAATTCATTATTTTCTTGAAAAATAGTATTTTTTGATAGACAATTAATGTTTGGTAGAAAATTAATATGTTTGGTTGAAAATTTAAGTATTTAGTTAAAAATTCACCTATCTTGTTGAAAATGCAATATTTTTACTTGAAAAGTTGAGAATTTTAAGCGGTTCAAATTGAATTTAATATAGTACCCATATTAATTTTACCTAAATATGCACTGAATTTAAAGTATTAGAAGATAAAATAAAAATTTGTTTGAATTATTATCAAATTCATGGACTTTAGGGACAAATTCAAGAAATTATTAATTATTATAAATCCAAAATCACTTATGTATGCTCAATAGCCAATTTGTTAGAAAACAAACTCCTTTCTCTTTTTTCAGAAGTAGTGATAATTAAAAAACTCTCAAGAGGCTTTTCATTCTGGAAATTATAATAATAAAATACTTGGAACTTACTCTCACTACTTATTTATTTATTTTCATTAATTAAATCTCACTAAAAATAGTAACAAATTTAATTCACCTTCTCATCGAGAAAGATGTCTGAGATCGAAAGTTAGAGCAACTAACGCTCTGAATAAGGGAAATAACGTAAGTTAGTGCACGGAATCAGTGGAGTCAGTAAAAATAAGGAGTGAGTCGGAGCGAATCAATGCGAGTCAACAGCAATCGTTAGATATACCGTCGTCGTTCCTCGGCATCGTTCGCGGCAGTGCGTACTCTGAATAAATCATAGTGTTAACGTCAAGGTTAAAGTAACTATGTGGAGAGTTTGGTATTTACAGTATTACACAAACTGAAATCATATGAAATCTTTTGAATCGCGCGAAATCGTTTGGTTAAGGTTTGTCTGATTCGAGAGTGAATAGGCCTTGGTTGTGGCGATGGACTTAGCATGGCCACCTCGACACATGCTGATGTTGAAGGTTGTGGCGTTGAAGTCAGCGTAGCTGTGCTCGGTGCATTTGTATCTCTACCTGCTGAGGTGGAAGGCTGTGATTCAGCAACTGGCACGTTACTTTCTTCACATGAAGATGTAGATGGCTGTGGTTCCTTGTTTGATGGAGCGTCCTCATCACTTGTTCCCACATACTTTTCGAGGTTACACTGTATTGCCACATGGCAATGCGTGTCAAGAGGGTCGTTTCTGGTTTCGGCGTCTGGCATCTTCGAAGCTTCGATCGTTACTGACCTACCCTTCGTTTTTCGATTTTCCTGCAGCCTCAGTCCCAAGAGGCTGGGCATTTTCTTCATCCCCTCCCTTTAGGTTTTCTTCGTAGTACCTACGCAGGTCGCTGGCATGATATTGCCCTCTCTCTCGGTCCTGTTCCTCATTCTATAAGATATAGACATTTGAGGAAATTTTCTTTCCAATTTTGTAAGGTCCTTCGTACAGGGAGAGAAATTTAGACATTGCACCTGTCAGTGCGTTTGATTCGTTACAGGCTTTGACCAATACTTTTTCTCCCACTGCATAAGTTACGCCCTTTTTGTTTTTGTTTAGGCGTGCTAGTTTCTTCTGCCTTTTTCTTCGTATTCGATCTCGTATCACCATTAGTTGTTCCTCCCGATTGGCCTGTGTGTGTAGGGTGGTAAGGCAGGTAGTAGGTCGGTCCACCATCTTTTAGGTTTCCGTCCCACAGCGCTTCGTAGGGGGTTACGTCTGTTGTGTCATGGTGAGACTCGTTAATTATAGTCTCAATGTTACTTCAGCGGGTTCCGGACATTCCCAACCTTCAATCAGGATTTCGTTCAGTTTACGAGCATCTAAATATAGACGAACGGTGCCGTCCTTCTTTATAACTGGTACGAGGGGGTTGATGTAGGGACTGGTTGATCGCTGAATTATTTCCATTTTTATCATTCGTTGGATTTCATCGTCAACTTTTTCACGATGTGCCATTGGAATGGGATAACTGCGACCTACAAAAGGTTGCCCCTCTCGCACTTTTAATATGTGTTGATAGTTAGTGAGGAGTCCAGGCTCTCGACGAAATACTCTACGATGTTTCCATAGTATTTTTTCGAGTTTCAGTCGGTCTTCTTCTTCCAAATCAGGGTTTTCATTAACTTTTTCTTAGATTTCTATCCATTCAACATGTAGAGGGAGTTGTTTCTTTTCTGCATCATTAGAATCTTCGGGTATTTCTTTTACTTTTTCCGTTAATTCTGCAGAAAATTCCACGTTACTCAGATCGTACTGCCCCTCTGGCTCTTGGCCGCTTTGGTCTTGTACGATCCTGATCGCTGGTTCTCCTTCTAGATATGGAAAGGTTAATGTTTTCGTGTTGAGGTCAATTTTAGTCTTGTGTTCATCGAGGATGTCGATCCCAATGATACAAGTGCGTGATAATTTTGGGACTACTAAGACGGCAAATTGTATCAATGCATTAGGAAATTGTTAGTGATGCCGTCGAGCGATATTTCCCGATCTCGACGCGATTCCGACTCGATCCTAGTCTCCAGTATCGGGTGTAGATCGAGTCGGTTTTGGCTCGACTCTACTTTGGCTCGGGAAGTCGATATATCGACTCGGGATCGGGTCGGGTTTTCGATACTCCTTCGACAGATGTGCACTTCTCAGTTGAACTGAGCGGAGAGGGAAATTTGACAATGGCTTGACGTCACTCGGTCCCCCCTGACTCCTCCACTGCCTGGTTAAACCGGTTACGGCTGGAGTGAAAATGCTCAAAATTATTTTCCCCAACGGCAATACCACGCTGGAAACACCAGTTCTCGTAAGATCACTGAAGTTAAGCATTGTTGGGCGCGGTTAGTACTTGGATGGGTAACCGTTCAGGAATACCTGCGTGCTGTTGGCCCGTCGTGGGTGTGGTGGGCCCACATTGGTAGTAAATATCCACCTAGAAACACTACCCGAATCGGGTAGTGAGGCAATGAACTTTCGAGTTCGAACTGCTAATCTATGTATGTATGTATAGTGGAAGAGTTGTACTTTGGCTTAGTAGTAAATAATTTGAAACATCTAAATGCAACTATAGAACCTATTTCAACCTTCATTTAATTTTTAATTATTTTTAAATAAAAAATAACCTTTTTTAAATATTTGGCAATATTGGACTGTTTATTGAAAAGGAGCAAATATAAAGCAGATTTCGAAAAGTGAACAATTTTCAGCTGAATTGTTTTAAATAGAATGCATTCGATTGAATCATGAACTGAAGATTTCAGAGTGCTGCATCCTACATTTAAAATTTCAACTCTACAATTGTAATTTTTTTCTTCTTAAATTGTTAATTCGTGAAAAAGAGTTTTGTACTTTAATGTATAAATAATAATAGAAGAATTATTATTTAAAAAAGGTTTAATATATAAATTATTTGACGTGCAATGAAACAAGTCTCTGGTTAAAAATTTTTTTAATTGTTCAATTTGTAATGTTTTTCACTTAAGATTTCTTCAAATGATATGATTGACAAATTTATTAATTCATTTTTCAATTTGGAGGATCACAAATGATGACGTGGATACATATTTCTTGAGCAGAAATTTTTGAAATGTTCTATTTATACAAGGTTTTTTAACAATATAGTAAAATTTTCCACAAATGATATGAATTTTTAACAATTCAGTTGAACTTTCATTCGAACAGTTCAATTTTCGAACCAAATATGTACGATAAATTCTTAATGAAAACGTAAATAGTTGAAGTTTCATTAAAAGCCGGAATGCTTGAATTGTTACTTCAGAAAATTATTTTATAACATGAATTTTTAGACAAAGAGGTAAATTTTCAAATTGAAAAGATAAATTGTCTACCAAAAATGAGAGAGTCACATTTTCAATTAAAAAAAAAATTTCACTTAAAAAACGAACTTTAAAAAAAAATTTGAATGTTCAAGTAAAGAAATTACTTTTCAAATAAATTGATGAATGTTCATTTGTAAACAATAAAATGAATTTACAACAATGCGCCTCAACTGTCAACCAAGAAGTTTAATGTTCAATTAAGACACTTAATTTTACACCAAAAAGACAAATTTTGAACAAACACATGAATTTTCAACACTGTAGTGAAATTCTTAACGAATTTTTACTCGAAAATCAAAAAGTTCTGTTTTCTGTTAGAAAAATTAATATTTAACCAAAAATACTAATCATCGCGAGAATAGCTTCAATTTTCAAACAAAAAAATAAATTTTAAAACAATGATGTAGTTCAATTTTCAACTGAATAAGATAAAGCGTCATCCATAATTCGAATGGATAAATTTTCTATGGAAAAAATTAATGTCCAAACAATAAAAACGTGTTTTCAATAATGCAGTTAAATTTGCAACGAAAGAAGCAATTTTTAGTTGGATTTTCAAATGAAGAGATTGTTTTTTAGCTAAAATGATGAATCTCCAAGTTGACTACTTAGATTTACAGTTATGAAATAAATTTCCACCTAAAACCAACGATTTTTCGACGAAATAGTTCAATTTTTTACAAATCAATTTATTTTCCCAAAAATATATAATTGGTTCGGTTTCAACCAAAACGATGAATTTTCAAGCTTTTTAAATGAATGTATTAATATTCATATTACTTATAAGAATTATTTTCTGGAGAATAATTATTTGATGATTATTATTTTCTCTCGATTCTCCACCAAGAAGATGAATTTTCAACACATACAAAATATTTTCCAACTTTGTGAAAAAAATTTGTTGAATAAAAATTTTGGTTAAAAAACATTTTGATAGAAAAATAAGGTTTGGAAAAAAAATGGTTGAAAAAAATAATTTGTTGTGGGAAAATTTGTGAAAACAGTTTGTTGACAAAAAAAATATTGAAAAAAATGTGTTGAAAAAAAATGTTTGAATAAAAATGTTTCGAAAAAAAATTTGTTTGCAAAAAAATTGTATGAAAAAAATAATATTTGGAAAAAAAATTCTTCGAAAAACATTTTGGCGCTTGAAAACGTCTACAATGTGCATTTGTTTATATAATTTGTTCATAAAATGAACAAATATCAATGCATGGCAACATTTTTTTAGAAAACATCATTGGTACTATAATTGCAACAAGATTAGAAGAAAAATTAATTTCGTTTCGCTTAAAAACGCCTAAGATGTGCATTTGTTTATATATATATTTTTTCAAATAAACAAATATCAACGGATGGTGAATTTCTTCCAGAAAACATAATTAGTAATGTCATTACAACAAGAGTACAAAAAAGCAGTGGTTTCTGCCTATTAATGTCTGCGATGTACATTTGTTTATAGAATTTGTTTATAGAATTGGTTAATAACATTCATTCTTGAATTTTGATGGCCACATATCATCCAAAGAATAAAAGCAAGCAATTTTAGAGCAATAATATACTTTGAAAACAAAAATTTCTTCATGTCGATTATTTGTTAATAAAATTTTCTTTTAACAATAAGATTTATAAGGTAACCATTTTTTCCTTCTTTCTTATACCGCTGTGCATTGAACCCAAGTGACTTGAAGTATAAGAAAAATTGTGTCTAGGATATAAAACATGAAATGCATAAAAACAACACTTTTTGCTGTTTGCATTAACATAAAAATTAAATAAACAAAAAAATTAAATATAGACTCACAACGCTTTTTATGAAATTTTGTCCTGAATTGTACAAAAAAAAAATAGATCTTAAATCGGTGCATTATTGCGTTCCAAATGTTCTTTTAAAATTTGAACCTCGTTTTTCATTTCAACCCTCTGTGGACCGCTACGTCACAGACCCACATCTGGCGAAGGAGGATCGAAAACCCGACTCGATCCCGAGTCGATATATCGCATTCCGAGCCAAAGTCGAGCCGAGAGAAAACCGAGGTAGGGTATCGATTCGCAGAACTCGAAATTTGCAGAATAAAATTT
>CAKNYM010006140.1:0-11840 GCA_932195095.1 Andricus curvator | reverse complement strand
AATTAGAGACTATTTCTGTCATTCTCATACTTTTTTCCCTCCTCTTTCTCTATGGTCTAATCTAGACCATCGCGTGGTAAACGCATTGCACGTCTGGCCAGCGGCTGATTAGCTGGTCTAGTCTGGACGGGCTGATCAGCGGCTGGTAGCGCCGTCTAATCTAGACCATCTCATGGTTAGGGCGTTACACTTCTGGCCAGCGGCGCTATTAGAACGTCTGTCCAGCGTCTGAACAGACACAAGATGGTCTGTCCAGCGCCCGGCCAGCGCCCAGAAATTTTTCCACACGGGATGGCATGACTACTTGCACCAGCAATATAAAACATCTTCTATATGCATCTATATGCATGATATGAATTTTAATAGATTCAATAGAGGTGACAATATCGCCCCCACTCGAATCCGAAAATGGTAATTTCAGACATTGCCTCAGAAAACTGTGAATATCTTTGATAATTTTTAATTTCATACTTTACATTATTGCGTTAACATTTCCTGTAAAGATCAAAGTATCGAAGAACTTGGAATAGAATTTTCAAAGACAAATGTCAAAATTTTCATTCAATTGCTCATACATTGTGATGCTACATTCATAAGTGTAAGTTTCCAGAAATTTGCATGTTTGTATTCTTTTGGTTTGAATCTCTTCAAATGGATTGTTCAAAATATGCAGACAATAAATGTTGAATGTTACCATTTTTTTTTAAAATAAGCTCAATAACTCAGCTAATATATTTTATCGTTACTCTTTTATCGTTATTTCTACTAAACTTTTGTAGAAAACTATCAATTTTTCTTAGTAATGCTTACTAATTCATGTAGTAGTTTTTTACTGAGCATTAGTAGAAATGCTTATTAAAGCAATCGGCAAACGCTTTCTCACTATTTCATCACTAGCAAACTACTAATTTAGATTCAGAGTAAACCGTAAATAATACTGTATATCAAGTAAAAATAAAGCAGAACACCTTTGATTGTTTAAGGGGAATAAAAGATAATATGGACAATGTTACAATTTTCTAACTTCTTGCGATGGTTTTAAGCTTCAGGACCATATCTTCATTTTTTTATAGGAAATTTGATAATTATTTTTCTCAAGAAATAAAAGATGGCTTCACTAACTTTGATGTAGATATACTTACTCATATACTTACTCAGCGCAAAAATTAAATACTTTTTTGTTTTTCTTTTAAAATTCTGAAAATGGTATTCACGCATTAATGAGCTGAGATACTGTATATAAATGCACAACATAATAAAATTTTCAATTTTTGGAACAGTATATGTCTATTTTTCAATATTCGCATGACTGTTCCATAACTAAGTAGTAAATTTACAAAAATCATAGATATTCAAAAACACAGACAAACATGGCCTTGAGAGAGCATTACTATAACACCATCTAAAACATCCAAAGCGTTTCGACTGCGATTTTATAGGGAATTTAGAAAAAAGACTACATTGAATGATTCAATCATTTTCTAATTATTTTCAGCAGTGCATAGATCAGAAAGGAATTTATTTGGAATAAAAAAAGTGAGACTCAAAACCATATTGACCTCTTTTTCTTTCACAAAACCAGAAATCTGAGATCATAAATCTGGAGACACTGTCTAAGTGAAAAATAGGTTATATTTATAGTTTTTGTTTGTTCTTATCTCACAATTTTTCGTAACCTGAAAAAAATCATGCTTAAACTAAATTGTTGATTTTTCTTCAGCCAGCTGCCAAGTTTCACTGAAATCGGTTGTACTGAGAATTGCAGCTGACATGGTTCATAGTCATTAAATATTTATTGAATTTTACCATTTTTACAAAAAATGACCTATATTGTCCTAATTTGATTGCGGAATTCTGAAATGTTTGGTCACATTGGTCACATTCGTCAAAAGTTACAAATTGAAAAAACGGTTCCAATATGGCGGAGATTTGTTTTAAAAAATGCTAAAAGTGAGTACTAAAATGCATTTTTCTAATTTTTTTCTGAATATTTCCTCCACATTAATAGAAAATAAGTCGTCGATATAATAAAATTAAAAAAAAATAATTATGGATATTCTTGGAAGAAATACAACAATTATGGATAAAAGTATACGTCACGTTTTTTTCTCAGATTTTATATCGCGTATGAAGTATGCTTTCAAAAAATAATGAAATATGAGATTGATGCTTCGAAATAGCAGATGAAACGGTTTTCTGAATATTCTTTGTTTGTCAATATACCTGTTATTAATTATAATTGGCCTGTTACAATTAGAATAAAAAAATCTTCAAAATGTAGTTTCCAGGACTTAACGCGTTTGCAGAAAGTAAAAAAGACATATGGAATGTATTCATGAAGTTACATGAACTGATTTCAGCAAATGATGATCTTGCGATTTCTAATGATACTAATTCTACTATGTGGGTATGCTGCTGATATCTCATCACAGATTTTGATCAAGAATTTCAGGAAAAATTTCTTTTTATGGAATTTACGAATTGTTGTTTTTTCGAATGTAGAAATAAATTTATTGTTTATTCTGAATGATTTTAAGAAAATGTTATTTCACTTTTTATTTAACTACACATCCTATGAGAAAAAGTGGTGCCTTGCAGTTTTTGATATCAAGGGGAATGCCGGGGAACGGTAGATCGACAGAAAAAGCTATATGGAGAAAAAAAAATGTTTATAAATTAAAAGTGGCAAAAATATAAATAAAAATAATTTATAACTCTGTTTTACCGTTTTTAATGGATTTGTTTATATTAAATTCGTCCGAGAATAATAATTTTCTTTTTCAGTGAGTAGTTAATTCTAGAAAAATCATAAATATTCAGAAACATGCAGATACGCTGGCACCCCCACCCTCCGTCCTGATTTGGTGCTAAATAGAATGAAGAGCAAGTGATGAAGCTTATTCCGTACTTGTTCATACATTTAAACAGAGTACGTGAAAAAAAGTCTTAATTAACAAAAATTTCAAAAGTGCATATTTTTACGTAAATTTTTCTTTAGTATTTAAAAATGTATCCTTCGAAAATGACGGGTGATGAAATAGTCATCTTGGAGATTTCGGGAAAATTCCCAAATAGTGAAAATGTAAACATTTTTCAAGAAAATATATTAAATATGGTCGACTGTATTACGAATGATGATCCTCGATGGACACTGGGTAAGTCAAAGAGATACACTTCCTTAATTGCTATAGCTATTTAAGAGCAATAAATAATAATTTTCAAATTCTATCTTTTCATCTACAAATAATTTTCTGAAAATGGGAAGAATTATCTCTTGTCAACTTGAAGAAATATAATATCAAACAGAAAACAAAATAAAATTGCTTTTGTATTTTGAATTTTTTATATATTGTTCAGAGAATTGAGAGACGCATTCTAGGATCGGTCTCAATGGGTTCACACTACTAAGGTGATTCTTTTTGTTGACGATACGATTTTTTGTTTTTCTTTTGCCCAGGAAGTTTTCCCATCGTTTATCTTTTCTATTGTTTGATATGTTGTTCGGGGTGTCCAAAGACGCATTTTAAGATCGGTCTGAATAGAAACTCCCTATTAACGCGATTTTTTTTGTTAAGGGTATTCAGCTTATCTGGCGGCGGAAGTTTTTCTAATCGTTAATTTTTTCTATTTTTTTAGATATATTGTTCTGGGTGCACAAAGACGCACAATAGTTTATTAAAAGCAGCTAGGCATGTTTCAGAATGATTAATCATACAAAATTCTATAAATTATTTATCTGGCTCCAGCTACTCACCTTTTGGTTTCGTAAAGAAAATTTAGATTAGAAAAGATTTTAAGATTTTCGGTTGCAAGTTACCGCAATGCACACATAACTGCGCAGTACTCTTTTCTACTTCTACTTATTTTAGAAAATTATGATAACTTTATTGGTGTAATAAATTTTCATTTTCTACATTCTTATTAATGAGAGTGTATTGGAATCGCCCAAATATTCGATTTTCAGTTTTTAAGGGGTCTTTACGTTTCGGCCGACACAAATTCCAAAAATTGATGACATTTTGTTAGTGTCTGTCTGTATGCCTGTCTGTATGCTAAACTGAATGTTGTAGCCACCTTCCCATTTGTAGCATTTGTCCAATCGAGTTTGCCTGTGATACACTTTTTTAGGGTCCCACAATGAAGTTCAAGTTCGTTAAGCAGATATTCAAAAAAAAATTTTTTAATTGAAACAACATTCTTTCAGTATCTTGAGAAATTGTTCTCAAAGTTGGGAATTTATCTATTGGACACAAATTTAAAAAGTTCTAGGTAATTAATAATCAAGAAGATTACCTATATTGGGTAATTTTTAAAATGCAGTCAAATGATTTTCAATATATTTTTGAAAGTAACTACAAACTTTTGTTGAGTTAACTTAGAACCGAACATTGAACAAACGTTTGATTCTTTGGAGAGAACCATCTGTCTGTTCGTACCACACAATTCTGACTATTTGTACCAAAGTTTCAATGTTTGAATGTTCAATGTTTCAATGTTTGCCAGGATACAAAATCAATTTATAAGAAAAAAATTAATATATAGATGTATGAAAACTGCCATCTATGAAAATGACACTGGCATTACTAGAACCGTGGTACGTCACACCTATGGCTACGTCTCAGGGCCGAGTCATGGGTGGCCACAGGGCTTGATGAATTCTCAATCCTCCAGTGTCTTGCGGATACGGAGCAGTAAACTTTGCAGAAAATATCTGTAAAACTGGAATATGTATTATTGCAAATTCCATAAACTCTACAGAAAATTCTACGTTTTCTATGGAAAAGTGTATGCTGTTCCTATTTTATAATATATCATTCATTCAGGTAATCCAAAGATTCCAGAGAGAACCGGAAAAATGAAAGAAGTAAACAAACGCGATGCAATTTCCTGCGGCATTAATCTACAATTAGTGGAGGCGATGGACCCAATGACAAGGTTGACAGTTGAATGTGCTCATGAAGCTATCACTGATTCTGGAATAAATCCTCGGCAAATGAAAGGAAGTAATTGTGCAGTTTTCACAGCAACCAGTTTTTCGGAAACGGAAGACAATGTTTGGGATGCAACAGGGAACAAGGTAAGATTTTCGGTCCCTTAAAAAATTAACCAACGCTTTTACAGATTCTTCTAAATTACATTTTAGAACCGCATATCTTTTCTTCTGGGTTCGAATGGATCAAGCGTTGGCGTCGACTACCTTTGTATCGGAAGTGCTAGAGCCTTGGAGAAAGCATATAAAGTAATAAAATGTGGCAAAGCGGACTTTGCAATTGTCGGTGGTGCAAATATAGCTCTCCTACCACAATTATGATTACAATTTTTCCACTTAGGTAACAAGATTACCTTCAAGTGGGACGAAACCGAGCAACCTTGAAAATATGTATTATCCTATTTTCTTCATATTTAGGCCTCTTATCTCCGGATGGTATAACTTGGTCTTTCGACGATGCAGCTAACGGACATACTCGAAGTGAAGCTGTTGTGGTTTTATATCTGCAAAGTCTCTTAAGGATAGCGGAATTTCCGGAAAAGATGTGTCCTTCGTTGAAGCTGATGGAATGGCAGTCAAAGAAGCTGACGCCGTATAGGTTTGAGCGATTGATAAAGTTTACAATATAGGTCGGAAAACACCTCTTCTTATTGGATCTGTAAAGTCAAATGTGGGTTCATGCTCTGGAGCAAATACGGTCGTTGCAATTGTCAAGGTTAGTTGATGCATTTATTTATTTCAACCCAATTTCATACAATTACCCCGTGAAAATAATATTTTGCAGGTACTGACGATGATGAATTTTGGTTATATTCCTCCAAATCTGCATCATAAAAACTCTCCTGAACAAATTTCTGCTCTTAAAGAAGGGCGTGTAAAGGTTGTTACAAAAAGAACACCATGAAATAATTACTATGTGGCAATCAATACCACAAGCATAGGTGGTGGTTGCTCTTCTGTTATTCTTAAATCATATAAGAAAGTGAAAGAAAATTGTAGACAACCTGATGATGATATCCCACGATTAATTACAGTTTCTGGTATAAATGAAGAGGCTGTCGCTGCTATACTTGATGACGTTAGTACATTATTTAGAAGATTACAAGAAGAAAGGCTATTTCTATGGGTTAGAAAAATCGAAATTTCGCGAAATTAAGTACATCCCAGATAGCAAGAACGAGATTTGGTATCTATTTTCTGGAATGGGTTCTCAATGGGCAGGCATGGGTAAGCTGATTGGAACAGTTAACTAAAGTACAGTCAAACCTGGATTTAGTGTCGGTTTTGGGACTGCATGTGACATTAAATCCAGGCTCTCCGAACATAAACAGTCAGAAGCGTATGAATCGTTTTCGGTGAATTTTTCTGTGTGGTAAAAAATATTTTGAAAATTCTATAGTAAGGAAGCAATGTATTGCTCGATCTTTCGAAAGTAAAAAAGAAAACAAATCTTTTTATCTTTGTCACGTTTTGTCGGATTGGTTTGCCGACCTCATCAGGCTATATTTGATTAGAAGAAACACATACACCGTATTAGATATTTACACAGTCAAGACAGGATACACATACGAAATGATTCTTTCTTTTTTTTAAATAAAAATTATGGATATGTCACAAAATAAGGAAGAAATTAATTTAACGTAAGAACGTTGACAATTAATTATTTGCTAGTTAACATTCTAGTTAACGCGTTGTGTGAATTTATGGAAATTTCTCATAATAACCTGGTACGATCGATGATATTCAGTCAACTGAGTTTATAAGAACTTGCCAATGAAAATACGGCAATAAGGATCATTCATATCAGGAGTGTACATACATATAAACTAAATTTTTTTTCAGGGACGCAATACAAATTTAATTTGTTGATCAATGGAAAATATAAATGATTAAACGAATAAATATCTTTCTTTATATTAACATGGTTACTATTGCTTTTTATGTAAATCATTTCTGAGATCAACCTTTTGTTATAATTTGATTCTTGATCAACAATAAGTGTATCATGCCAATGGAATGTATGATTGCAATTATTTTGATGCTTAACAAATACATTTTCACTATTTTTATTATTTCTGTGTTCAGATATACGTTTGTTTAACGCTCTTTTTGTTTCGCCTATATATGATGCCGGACAATCGTGACAGGAAAATTTATGTACAAATTGTTTTTTTCCCACTTATTAGTATTGTCTTTACCTAATCTTATAGTGGAGCTTACACTTTTATCAACTGAAGGAATCAAATATGGTCGATTGCATTACAAACGATGATCCTCGATTGTGCACTGGGTAAGTTAAAGGAATACCCTTCCTCAATTTCTATGATACTATGTTTTATAATTTTATCTTTCATCGTCATTGTTTCTAAGCATAAAAAGCATAAGAAAATGTGGGTCGAGGCAAGCTGACTTCATTATAAATTGAACATTCAAACTTCAGTTAATTTTGATCTAGAGTATTAATCCATTTATAAACATTTCCAAAAGTATAATTTACACTATAATAGATACACCGAAATAAAAATTTATTTTCAATTTACTGAAATTACTAGTGGTGCATAACGATACGAGATGATCGTCGGTCTCGTTGGATTTTGTTCGTATAACGAGCAATTTTTGAAACGAGTTTCTCCTATATTCATTTGTCTTTTTTCATTTCATTTCGTCTCAAAAATCGAACCATTTCTCGTTAGGTGTGAAATGACAAGTTAGTGTCAGCAGTGTCAAAATGACATCGAACGATTTCGAAAGAAAAATTCAAAAAATTGGAAAAAGAACTGCACCAGCTGATCACCTTTAGGAGGGCTCACATGAAGATTATTAAATAATATGACAATCACTTTTCAACTTGTCTATTAAAATAAGCGATATAAATTAAATGAAATTGTTCATAAAATTTAAGATATAAAGTAGCTTATTACCTATGATTATTTTTTGTTTCAATTTCATTTTGATGCCAATCTGATATAATGCTAAGTTGAAAATTTAGTTTGACAAAAATACAGAGCCGTTCTGAATAGAAGCAATTTATTTTAATTTCAGATAATTGAATTCGAGATGATCGCTTTAACGATGCGAAGTGTTACAAGAATTTTTTTTAAGAACAAACGAGCGTCTTTTTCGTATATTGGAAGTTCTCGCTATTTTGATCGTTGTGCATCTCTAGAATTTACCTAAATCTCTTTGAGGGATATAATAGTGAAAGATTCTAGACATATGCTTTTATCTCATTTTTCAATTTGTAGAATAGTAGTAATTAATGCCTTTCAATGTCAACTTTTTTTTCGCATTTTTATTCAATGAAAAGAACAATATCTTCATTTCTATCATTTCTGTTTGTTTTTTTCAATTATTAACAATCAAAAAATTTCTATCCCATAATATATTTTTCCAGGTACTTACGATGATAAATTCCGGTTATATTCCTCCAAACCTGGATTACCAACAACCGTCTGAAAACATTCCCGCTCCTGAAGAGGGTCGCATACAGACAACTACGTTAGGAATGAAGAGGTCGTTGCTTGGTGACGTTAGTATTTCAGTCTGTAACAATAATAATGTTCCAAATAAGGTTTTTAAATCATGTTTTATATGAAAGATAATTTAAGAGTAATGCAAGTCACGTTGAGTAGAAACTGTGAGTGTAAGAATCATTGGGCAAAGATTAGACAAATATTATATTATTCTAGGTGGGAAGTAGACCTGTAGATGTTGAGATGCTTCAACTGTTCAATGACGTCTTTGAGACAGAAAATTCTTCTCACTTATATTGAGATTACACGTTACTATCATCGTATGTGTAAATGAAATCTAAATTTCGCGATATTCAATACAGCTCAGGTAGCAGAAAACTGGAACAAACTCCCACAAGACTGACATGAGTATGTTTATTAGAATAATGAAATAAATGGTCGAAACGAAATGGATAATATGTTGATTTTATAAGAGCACCTTTTTGAAGCTAAAGACACATATGTGCTGAGAAGTTAATTAGCTACTGGAAAAATACATGAGCAGAATATGAAACTTCCTATTTTTTCAGAGACTGTACGAAAGTATGATGAAGTTTTGAAATCACACAGCATAAATATCTTCCGAATTTTAAAAGAAAAAGATCCAAAAATGTTCGATAATGTAGTAAACTTCTTCGTAGAAATAGAGACTTACTAAGTTTTTTCATGTTGAATATAATAATTAAGACGTTATTTTTTTTAGTATACAATTAAACATAAGTTGGCTAACTAATTTTGACACATTGGTTTGGTGCATCTTTTGACTTACGAACAGTGGACCTGCAGAAACTATGAAGAAATTCGTTGCAGATCTAACAGTTCGTAATTTATAAGAAAATTCCAGATTCATCCTTACTTTCCGAACATATCCTATTCTCCTGTAGCTTCGTATTTTTGCCAAAGGAGTGTCTTGCAGTAACATAGCCTTCCACAGTAGATACACATAGCACCAGCTGGCGTAAAATTAAAAGAATATCCACAGAAAGCAATACCAAATCCACGTCCTCGTAGTGTTTTTTGGCTCAGTACTTTAGTTCCACGCAGTGAATGGAATTCCGCTAAAGCTTCATCATCGTTCGCAGAACACCACACAAACAATCTTTCAGGTTCTGTTGTATTTGCTGAGGCAGCCAAATCTATTCCAGCTAATGCAATCATCATCAAAATTGCACCTTATGATTTACTGCAAGCTATTGTGAAAAAATCGCAACCAGAAGGTATTATAAATGTTCCTCTCACCAAGCATGGTCATCCAGAAATTTTCGAATTCATGATGTGTGCTTTAGAAAAAACTTACAAAGGTGGTCTCAACATTAACAGTTCGAAATTATATCAGTTTAGGGGTTATACATATCCAAAAGGCAGCTCAGTACCTCCTGCAATAGCAAAAGTTCACCTTGGTGGAAAATATTGGCCTGTACCAAAATAAATTGAAAAAAGCCATATTTACCTGTGGTACCAATAACTTTATCTAATTTTAATGTAATAATAGTGTTTAAAATACTGTATCACATTTTTTAAAATAGTTTAGACAATTTTTTTCATTTGCATAAATCGCTATTGATAGATCATGAAAGCTCCTGAAATTTTCCTCAATCGATCATTCGAAGCGACTTGAAAATGCGAACAATTGCTTTAAATACATTACTGCTATATTCCCCACATCAACAATAGTACCGGCAAAAAGAGGGAAGCACTTTTTTCCAGTATATTTCTCAACTAACTTTTGCTTAAAATCTCATAAAATTCTATAAAAATAAAGAAAACTATATAAAATATAGGGAAAATATAGGGCCAACAGATAAAAAACTGGCTTAAATCCCAACATATTTAAAAAGCAACATCATGTATAATAAATAAGTCTACGGTGTTTGGAACTTATTTTACCGAAGAATTTAATTTTTACTGAGACAACGTTATTTGGGGTAGTGGTTTAAATTAACGATTACATCATTTTTAACGTCAAATGCTTCCGATGTTCAATACCATTTTTAAAAATATGTGAAAGCTATATTTTCGTTTTATAAAACTATAATTTAATAATACACCCCACCACATAATGGCTCATCCCACCCCAGGAATGGGGTGATATGAGCCAAGCGGGCTCCTTTTTTATTTTCGTTTTTAATCCCGCATATACTTTTTTATTTACTTCTATCTTGGAAAAAGTAGGAACAAACATGTTTGCAGAATATATATAACTAATCACTTTCAGGCAATAAACTGCGGATTTCAAATACTGACTGTTGTTCCCTAAGAAGTCACCAACTGGCTGTTTCTTCACAGAATTCCGAGACGATCCCGAGCGATATCTCGATTTCCCGATACCGAAGCGATGCGATACAAAACCGATATTCGAGTCGCAGAAACCGAAACCGCGCTGTCGGTGCGCACCGATACAGAAAAAACCGACATTTTGCAGTAAGCTACCGAGACAGTGTCGTACTGAATGGCATCACTACTTACACCAGCAATATAAAACATCTTCTATATGCATCTATATGCATGATATGAATTTTAATAGATTCAGTAGAGGTGATAATATCGCCCCCACTCGAATCCAAAAATGGTATTTTCAGACATTGCCTCAGAAAACTGTGAATACCTTCAATAATTTTTAATTTCATACTTTACATTATTGCGTTAACAATTCCTGTGAAGGTCAAAGTATCGAAGAAATTGGAATAGAATTTGTATACATAAAGGTCAAAATTATCATTCAATTGCTCATGCATTGTAATACTACATTCAAAAGTGTAAGCTTCATTATGTTTAAATTAATTGTTCAAAATATGCAGAAATTAAATATTGAATGTTTCCATTTTTTACAAAATAAGCTCACGAATTCAGCTAATATATTTCATCGTAGACGTAAAAGTATTTTTAATTTCATGCTTCACATTATTGCGTTAACATTTCCTGTAAAGGTCAAAGTATCGAAGAACTTGAAATGGAATTTGTCAGACATAGGTCAAAATTATAATTTAATTGCTCATACATTGTAAATGCAGAAATTAAATGTTGAATGTTACAATTTTTTCACAAAATAAGCTCAACAACTCAGCTAATATATTTTATCGTTAATCTTTAAATCTAAATTAAGGGCATGCTCTTCGGTGATCACGTGACCAAACCAGTCCTTGGTTATGAAATTTTTGTTGGTGTTCACCATGTCCAAACGCAATGATATATCACTCTCAAAATTTGGAAATAGGAAATGAGACAATAAATTGCGTTTGTATATTTAGTTTCAATAATAATTTTGAAAAAAATTATCCATGTAAAAAATAATGTGAGATAAACGTTTATTTTTTAGCCTGCTGGCCTTAAAAAATTGA
>CAKNYM010006139.1:0-14228 GCA_932195095.1 Andricus curvator | reverse complement strand
ATTTCTTTTGTACCTAAAGGGCATAGCCCGTTCACTGTGCAAATAAAAAATATGGAATTGAAAATCGATCCATAAAAAATCACTTGAAAGCAAAATTCTCAAATTAAGTTTAAAATATTACCTCACAATTGCTTCCTACTAATTATATAAACTGAAAATACATTTTTTTGCGTTCTAAAGCCTTTTCGTCACGCGCTCTTTGCGCCCACCATCCCAGGCTTTAACATTTGATAAAGCAATCGAAATCCCTTCGTTTGCTGTCTTCTCAGGAACTGCTTTTTGAGATTTCTTGTCGAAATGCGTCTGCACAATGGAATCTATTAATAAATGAAAAAAAGCAAGGTAAATAATAATTCTCAGTACATATATTAACTTTTTATTAAACAACAGTAGTTTTTAGATCAAATTAAAAGTGTTCGAGATATTGAGAAAAAAACTTCTTACAATTAATAAATTATTAGGAACAATATTATATGGTCTTACTAATCACACACCGATGAAATTCGTGATCCTTAAGTAACAGCTTTTCCCCGGATTTTTTAATGTTCGTAAATAACATCGCCAGATATATATTTCTTTCAAATATTTAACTTCCAAATATTTAAATTAATTTACCTTCTGCAAAATTATCAGGATCAGCTATCACATCACTTTCACTGGACGAATTTCGATCAAGTTCTTGTCTTGCACGATGTTTCTTAACACGTATTCGACCTAAGTCTAGAGTGTTTCTTCTTTTCTTATCCATTATGTTTCAGCCATTAGCGTACAAAATATTTATAAAAAACTATTTACTAAAAATATTAATGATATCATCGATACACATAACAACTGCACCAAACATTCAAACTATAGGTTAGGTTGATCAAACGTTCGTCGACGGGCGCGACATGACAGATGTGTGGCGTAACAGAGTATCTCTCGTGAATTCCCGACTTGGGGCAAGCCTCCGGAAAACTCCACAAAATTTTTTTTTACATATTCATATGTGGGAGTCATTATATTATTTTCAATTCGGAACAACAACAGTGTGTTTATAATTACTGACAGATATTTATATTTTAATGCCCCATTTGTGCCGCAATCATAATTTTATTATTTTTATTGAAAATAGAAAAACTGGTGTGGGCCTTGTCAGCGCCACTTTTTAAATGGGGCAAAATAGGGCAATTTCTATACGGGTGGTTATTATACAGCATTTCACTGACAAATGTCACAAAAATATCCCGGCTCAAGTAAAAAAATTAAATATAACTCAGGCCAACAACAATTTTTGGTCGGGCACTGGTCGTTTCTCACAAGCGGTAAGAATTTTCTTGGTTAGTATATAAGGACCATTTCGACCGATACCGTCAGCGTGCGATATTCTGCGTTAGGGAAGTGCGTTGCGTGCATTATATATATGTTATGTTAGGCTATAGTATAATATGTTTGTGTACGTGTACAATAAGTTAAGAATGAGTTGTGTCCTCCGTCCGTCCTTCCATCTGATACACAAAGTTGATACAAAATTAAACAATATTTTATTTCCTTCAAGAAAAAGTACATGAAAATTCAAACTGCGTTATTTTCGAACCAAGATATTGTATCTTTTGGACTAAGAAACTGCTATTAAAGTCAACTACATATTTCTTTGCGTGAAAGCAATATTTTTTTGATTTTATCAAACATTTATCTATATAAATCGCATTTTTCTTTCCAAGGAATTCCAATTTCTTTCAATCAATAATACCGTTCTTACACTCGAATACTGTTTTACAGAATCTGCTAAATATTTCTTTGAAATAGTAGATCGTTAATTCGAACCAAAACCATTTCTATTCTGGTCAACCGTAAATTCTTTGGTGCCAGGAAATATTTATTAAAGTTTACAGTACGTTTCTTCGAAACAAAAAATCAAATCTGTTAATTAAAAAAACGTTTATCTTATCCGATCGACAATACTTTCAAATGAGAAAATATTTATTAGAATTGAAATTGTATTCGATCATATAAACTTACTGATTTTAAATGCAAATCTCTAATTTCATTCAGTTAAAAACATCGTTCATTCGCTCAAATAATATTTCACAGGCTAAATTAATTATTTATTTGCTTCAATAATCTCTTATTTTTCATACAATTAAACGATTACTTTGGATTGAAGAAATACATGATTGAACGTATTCAGTACGACCATTTCTTTGAATCAAAGAAAATTTTTTTGATTCAAAAACTTTTTTTTAGTGTGACTTTAACACCATGTCCTTGAAGGACCTGTGATGAAAGATTTTCTTCAATTTCCATAATTATAATAATAATTATAGCAAAAAACCAGGCTTTGCCCAATATGTCAAATGAGGCATACTGCTCTTATCAGATCACTTGATTTCACTGCAAAAATGCGTCCGTGACTGATGATATATACCGGGAGAGCCCCGTGCAAACTATTCAAAAATAAAACTCTAACAAAAATGCCTTCTTACATCTTAACGCTGAGGGAAAAATGAGCTTTCTCATTTTTTATAATAATAGCCTCGATGGCTCAACACAGTCCATGGATGGTGAGGTAAAAAGGAAACGAGGCTATACCGTGACTGATGATTGGGGCATATCGCCCGGAAATTTGTTTGAATCAACAAAAGACAAAAATGCATGTTTTTGGAAAAAAAATGAGTGAAAAATTGGGGTTTGCATGTTTGTGGCACTAATTATAATTTTTTGCGGTTGATTGAATACAAATTGTTTTTAATACCTAATATACTACTTTCTACTGATAATTAAATCTTTATATAAATTCTTCAAACAATTTATTATTGTTTTTAGCAATTTTCTCTTAGAATAGAGTTAGAAAGTCGCGGTTTTTTTTCCGAATTTCCACCTTATTTTAAACTTTTCAACTAGAGTAAGTTAATAATGAATTCAAGTTAACAAGCATAATTGTTTCAATAATGTAGTATTATTTTTAATAATATTGTCTTTGAATAATGCTAGAAAGTTGCGGTTTTTTCTGAAATTTTCAACTTTTTGTGCACTTTGTACCTAATGTGAGGTGATAATTACCGCAATTTTGTAAACACAATTTTCTATACAAATCATTAATGAGTATAACTATCTTCTCCTATATTAATGCCAGATAGATGTGGTTTTTTTATATTTCTAACATTTTTTCCACTTTTCACTTTGCGAGGTAATAATTAATGCAACTTAATAACTCTCTATAGTTATAAATATAAACTATAGTTATGAAATAATAGATTAAACTATCTTCTCTTAGATAATTGCTAGAACGTTGCGGTTTTTTCTGAAATTGTTAAATTTGCTTTGGCTTTTTATTTATGAACAAATAATAAATAAACATGAAAGGGAATCATTTTTTAAATAGTAGTGTATTTTTTCAAAGTGACTTACTTTTAGTCTTTTACCAATGATTGAAAAATATCAATTTAAACAAAAGGGCTATCTTACAGTAGAGATAAAAAACAAAGAATGGAATAATTAGGACTAGGTGGGAGGAGTATGTCTGTAAATAACATGCACATCTTCTTCTACTATATAAAATTTAAATTTGTACACTTGAGGTTCGAAACCGGCCACACCGTTGCACAGATCGACTTGAAAATATATACACGTGTAGATTAGGCACTAAAGATGGTTCCTATACGGCAACCCGAATCGCTAATTGATAATAGTTTTTGTTTAATAATATTGAATTATTTAATAGAAAATAAATAACTCAACGTTTCCAGCAAAGTAATTTTATTTAGTCAATAAGAAAAGGTACATGAATGTATTAAAAGTGTGCTTGAGTAGCAAGGACGATCTTGCTCGTACTCAGTTCACGACTCGACTGCCTCAACGAAACAGGTCAGTTTCCCTTCCGGGCCTGCTAGGCTAATATAGCAACTAGAAGAACGAAAATCTGTCAGTGGCATGCAAGCCTAAATACACAAAATTCAATAAATAAATAATGCAAAATACCATTGACTGTATATCTATATATAATTTATTCTATAATATATAAAATCAAGTGGCATAAAACGTATGATGCTCATGCAAATCCCCAGTCGTTGACTAATCGGCACCAAATTTTCCATACATATTCTTTGGGCTACCGACCAGGTCATAAGAGTGACTGGGATAGATAGGAGGGGTGACAAGACCACAGTTTTGACTAATCGGCACCAAATTTTGCATACCACTTTTGAATCTGTGCTTCTGAGATTAGGGATATAATTGAGAAGTTAGAAGAATGGTAAGGCTGCTGGTGTCGATGGTATTAACGCTGAAATGCTTAAAAAGGGTTGCGAATATATACCTCACAGGCATGCGAGTTGATAAATTTATGTACCGAGGTGAAGGAAGTTCCAAATATCTGAAAAAGGCGATTATCGTCCCAATATACAAAGGAAAATTAGATAAAAGCAACTACAATAATTACAGAGGTATCAACTTACTAAGTACCCGAGGCAAAATATATTCATAAATACTTATTCATAGGGTAATGAAGATAACAGAAGAAAAGATCTGAGAAGTCCAGTGTGGATTTATGCCAAGAAGATCATATGCGGATCAGATATTTAGCTTGAGATAGATCACAGAAAAAAGTGTGAGAGTAAAGACAAAAGTTTTCTGTGCATTTTTTGACCTAGAAAAAGCGTTTGAAAAGGTGGACAGAAGTAAACTTTGCAGAGTCCTGAAAGAATACGGAGTCAATGGATGGCTTCCACAAGCAATAAAAACAATATATGCAGGTAACAAAGCGAGTGTAAGGGTAAATGGGAAACTGAGTGACTGGCTCGATATTATGCAAGGTGTTAAGTAAGGATGCGTTATGTCCTCATGGTCTTTGAAGTAAAGGGTGAGAAAACAATATGTAACATTGTCCTAAACGATAAGAGAATAGAACAAGTTGATTCCTACGTATATTTTCGTAGCGTATTCACTAAAGACTGAAGGCAGGTAGAGCTTAGCCGACCGGGAAAGTTAGTATTTGTAAATACAATTTGACTTTTAACTAGAATTTTAATGAATGCTCGTGTATATTTTCAATTGTTATTTTATGAATTGTCCGTCGAAATACTATCCAAGTCCCCATCCTTGACAATACAATCTCAGAAGTGGGATGGTACTGGTCGCATGTTAATAAATTGAGTCGAGAAAATTGAAAATGTCCGGTAACTTTGTGTGAGGACGCTCTTGAATTTGAACTTGACTAACGCGTAACGGATCACGTGAGTGTTTTGTATGTGATTGCTTTTCAGCGTTGTGCCTACGGTTAGGCGTATTGTTAAAAAAAAGCTCTATAGATAAAGTGCACCGTTTACTTGTGAAACTTTCTTGTTTTGTGTAAAATTCGGGAAAAAGGATTTACAGTGAAAGTGACAAGATGATGGCGACTCTACATGAGTTGACCGTTGCAAAATTGAAAGACGTTCTATGATGGTTGAATTTATCTACTTCCGGTAACAAATCAGAACTGATTTCTCGCATCTACGAGCATGATCCAGAGGACAAGTGGATGAACTATATTGCAGAAAATTATCCTTCTAGTGACGCCAATGACGAAATTGGAGAAAGCCAGAAGCGAAATTGAACATTTGAAATCCGGTAGGCTGGCACAAAAAAGTAACTAGGGCCAGGAAGAAGAATTGAGAGCAGTTCGAGCTGAAAGAGAAGCAATTTCTAAGCAAATGGAGGCAATGCAACGGGAGCTGGACGAATTGCGAGGTTCCGAAAATATTGAAGCAGCTAGGAATGATGAAAAAACCTCGCGATGCGCCATTTTTGTAACAGAAAGACGTGCTCGCGAAGAAAACGCTCTCCGATTGGTTGATTTACAACGCAAACTAGCTGTACGCAGTGATGAAGTGCAAGCGCGTACGCCATCAACAGCTTCTCTCAGAACACAGAAAATCAATATTTCCGTAATTGGAGAGATACTGAGTCATTTCGATGGAACAGGTGGTGTCCTCGACAGTTGAAGGCGCCAAGTTAGACCTGAACATATCAAAATGACGACCGACAACTTGTTGGCAGAATTAGGCAAGATGTTCTACCAACGATCAAACAAGGTCTTGTTGAGGAAGCAATTTGAAGAAAGGTCGATCGTGTACCAATTGATGAAACTGAGCGAATGGATTATTATACTGACGAAAAACCCGGTCCCACATTGCGCAAACAGGCGCGCATACAATATTTTGACTCTGTAGAAACTTTATTGTCTGCATTGCAGAAGGTGTGTCTGAATTTTAGATATTCCTCTTTAGATGAAAAGCCTAAACCTGGACTGAAAGATGAAGCCAAGTGTCAAGGATGAAACTTTCGCCCAACGCAAGTTGCGCTGCTACAATTCCAGCAAGTGGAGTCACGTATGTTCCGAATACGACCATCCAGAACGCAAGAAGGGTTCTTGTTTCAGGTGTGGCTCAAATGAGCGCACTATCAGGGATTGTCCGCGACGAGAGCAACGCTTTTTACGAGAGCAATCATCAGCAAGGCAATCGGAGATAGCCACCGTCGATGATCTAGAAAAAGAAGATGAGTACCTGAGAAAAGTCGTCTACGAGTTCCAGATTGAAAGTCAAGTGTTCAGTTTAGTGTTACCCACAAGATTATGGATAGTGGAGTAGATTTTTGGATTTGTAAATTCTAAGGCTACAATTGAAAGGTTGATTAGAGAGGTAAATTTATTGGTTGTTGATGATAACATCATAAAATTGCTAGTTGTTTTGAAGCGTGATTCATTTAGGAAATTCGGATTTAAATTGGTCGATTCAGGTGAAAGTATTGACGACGTCGTTCAAGAAATTTAGAATATTGACACTGACGCGATCAAATGTCAAAAAACCGAATGCCTTAAAATTAACCAGGAAAGTTCTACACAAGATCGAGATAAGCTAACTATAAACAAAATTGTTTTTAGAGGAATATGTTATTCCTGATAAGCCCGAAAAATCCAAGGTTGAAGCTGAATTGACAATAACTTTAAAAAGCAGAATCCCTTCCAGTTTGGCCTTAGAAGATTGTCTTATACTGAGGATAATTCTCTGAACAATATGTTAGATATGTTAATTGATTTGAAGCGTATAAAACCAGGCGAATCTGAACATGCAGAAACGTTCTTGTGAAAAAGAAAAATGGTGAAACACGTATGTGCGTAGATTATCGTACATTAAACAAGTACATTATAAAAGATAATAATCCATTGCCTTTGATTAACGATCAACTTGGCGTTTTAAATAATAAATTTTTTTTTCCATTTGGTCTGAAAACAGAACCTTCGTGATTTAAAAAATTCGTCAACAGTGTGGTTAAGAATTTAATTAATTCCGGTAATGGCATATATGGACGATACACTAGTAGAGCATCACTTTGCAATTCTCAAAAAAGTTTTTAGACTCTTGGCGGAAAATAAAATGGAGCTTCGCTTTCATAAGTGCGAATTTCTTTTCACCAATATTGAATCTTTGTGTTATAAGATAAATGAGGACGGTATTGGTCCAACAGCTAAGGGTATTGAAGCTGTATTGAATTTTCCCGAAACCAAAAATATAAAAGGCGTGCAGAGCTTTTTGTGTGATGTGCAATATATTCGAAAATCTATTGAAAAATTTTGGATTGTTGCTAAACCTCTGTACGATCTCTTACGAAAAGGTACGGAATTCAAATTTGGAGACGAACAACGTAGATCATTTAGTATTCTGAAAAAATGAATTGACAGAAGCTCCTGTATTGGCGATTTATGATCCTAAAGCCGAAACAGAATTGCATTGTGATACAAGCTCTCATGGATTCGGTGCAATTCTCATGCAGCGAAAAAAAGATTTGAAGTTTCACTCGATCTTTTATTTTTCAAAACGCACGACTGAATTTGAAAGTCGTTATTATAGTTTTGAGTTAGAAGTGCTAGCCATTGTTTATGCGTTGCGAAGATTTCGAGTGTAAATCCATGGAATGGAATTCAAAATAGTCATAGATTGTAACGAATTGATATTGGTTTTAAAAAAAAAAGATATTATCGCTAGAATATCTAGGTGGGTGATGGAACTCTCAAGCTTTGATTATACGACGGAGCATAGGGAGTGGAGGAAGATGACAAATGCAGAGGGGCTCAGTAGATGTAATATGATTTGTATTGCTAACGACAATTCGTTTAACACGAACCTCTTAATTACACAAAATAAAGACAGTCGCATTGTTCATATCCGAAATGAAATAGAGGTCATGCAGGATAAATTTTATGAGCTAAGAAATGGTGTAGTTTATTGGAAAGCATATAATGGTAACATGCTTTTGTTTTATATGCCAAAATCTATGGGAAAAATGTTATATTTAAATACCATGACGAACTTGGTCATCAGGAAATTTCAAAAGTATACGAAACGCTACGAAAAATAAGAGCACCGATCATATAAAAAACTGCTGTAAATATATATTGCGTTTACACCGACTTCCAGTAAAGCCAATGGCAAAGTCAAGGTGATCCCAAAAGGTGATAAGCCGTTCGAAATAATACACGTGGATCATGATGATATTTTTGATACAAGGGTGAAATCATAAAAGCACATATTGGTCGTAATCGATGGCTTTACAAAATTTACAAAATTTTACCCGACAAAAACCACGAAATCGGCGAAAATAATTGTATGTTTAAAGAATTACTTCTCACAATACAGAAAACCATGAATTTTAACCTCTGATCGCGGAATATCTAAGATTTTTCAGACTCGCTCATCTCCACAAAAAAAGCCTCACATAATTAATTTAAAACTTTGAAAACGTGGGTTTTCAAAAAATAGTATAAATTTTTGTTAAAATGTGATATTTTTTGATCTAACATAGGCATTTATATTTTCTTGTCTGATTATGCTAAAATTTCTTCTCTTCTTTCGAAATCCGTTGAACATTTTTTTTAAACATTTAAATTGACGTTTTTTCCCAAGACGACACCAGATAAGAAAAAAATTCCAAAGAACAACATTTCTTCTCTAAAAAAGTTATAGAAAAATGTCTCTTCATATTCCTATCTCGCGTTGTTTTGATATTTTTGCGAATATATGACATTATTTTTTTTCAACAGTGCAATTTTATAGTGTCCTAAAAAATAAAGATGAATATAATTTAGTACTTTCAACAGCTTTCACATCCAACTTATTCCTTTGAAATCGGTATTTTTTAAATAATCTATATGCCCCATTTTTTATAACTTACATACCAACAGCCATACCACGCTGAAAAAACCAGTTCTCGTCAGATCACTGAAGTTAAGCAGCGTTGGGCGCGGTTAGCACTTGGATGGGTGACCATTCGAGAAAACTGAGTGCTGTTCGCACATCGTGGGTGTGGTGAGCCCACACTTGTAGTTATTTACTACAAGTTATCAACCTAGAAACACTACCCGAATCGGGTAGTGTCACGCCTACCCCGAAAGGGAAATGGCTTAATGGTATACTACTACATTATTTTTCTTTCACCAAAACGTTATTCAAACTGTTGAATTAAGTCCTTTTTTATTTTTTATCAGACATTAAATTGTATGGTTGAGAAAAAAATTAATCTTAAAGGACCCGGATAGTGCAAAAGTTTCCAATAACATTCCTTGAACACTCCAATGGAAGGTTTGGAGAATTCCGAAAAATGTTCCAGGAAGGTTCTTTGAAGTAGATAACTGTCCACCTATCAGAGGACATTCCCAAAGAAGTTTCAGGGAATGTTCATGAGGAATATATTTATTAACTAATTATTTAATAATTCCTCATGAACATTCGCCGAACCTTCCTTGGGAACGTCCTATGATACGCAGAAAATTACCTAGTTAATTAATTAATTAATTCCGCACGAACATTCCCTGAACCTTCCTTGGGAACTTTTTCTGATATGCGGACAGTTACCTACCTAATTAATTATTTAATTCCGTACATTCAACCGCCGCAAACGAGTAGAGTGAAACCGAGACGGCAAACATGTTAGTAGCAGGTACCTTGTTCAACGCCGACAGATTTGAAGACCAAATATGTCAAAGAAGATGCATGTATCTGCATCAGAGAGATTCCTTCACTGACATTACGTCCTAAATGCGGCTTTGAGGTACGCCCAGGTATGTATAGGTCTCTTCAATGTCAAAATGTCTAATCACACTTATATTCACAAGCTCATGGTCATTGGGAACGCAAATAATCTTTCCTTTCTTCAGATGAATCTTGGCACATTTGTCCAATCCAAAGGTCATACCAATTTCTCCTGTGTACTCCTTGACGATATTTAAAGTACTCTGAAGTATGCTTTTACCAGAAGCTCGCGATGATTAGTGTCACCGCAGAGGTATCCAGGAGAATTTTGTAGTGCGAGAGATAGAGGCAGAAGTGTGATGTAAAGAAGCAGAGAGCTCATGGTATCGCCCTGAAAGACGACCATTTGTGACTACTATCGGCGCAAAAATGATAGACATCTGCTTTTGAAACTTAACAACTCAGCCAAAAAAAAATGCTAGAGTAATAAGTAAATAGTAATTTGAAAGCGAAAAGGGTTCCACGTAAATGAGCTTGAAGACGTTAATGTAAAAAAAAATTTGTGCTTTGCAGACTGAAGAACGTAAAAAAAGTAAGGAATTTCGGGCACATTTAAGAAGAGTCAAGTTTAGAACCTTATTTCTTATACAATAGGCAATGGGAAAAATTTGAAAAAATTCATGAATATGAGGAAAACATTTGTGAACAAATTGCAGTTGACAAATTTGAGAAATAATAAAAATTGTTGCTTAAAATTACAAAAATGTACAACTATACTACCTTCAGTTCTAATGAAGATATTAAAGCGATTCAAACTTCAAAATGTAACGGATAGGCTCTGTAATTATTTAGAAACTCCCGGAAGAATGTGATTGTTTAATTTAGGTGGGAATTGCGATATTTTGAGACATTTTTTTTTGTCTTGGAAAGTAAGTGTTAGAAACCAGCGGGGGTGAATTTTTTCGCTGCTGGTCAGAAGAGGCGTCAAAGTCTGGGTAGGAGTTCAGAAGCTTCTTCACACACAGAAGAGTTCACACTTGCTTTTCAACAACAAAAAATGTCCGAAAATAACGCAATTTCCACCAAAAATAAAACAATCACATCCTTCCGGGAGATTGTAAATAATTACAGAGCCCATCCGTTCCAGTTTGAAGTTTGAATCGCTTTAATATCTTCATTAGAACTGAAGGTAGTATAGTTGTACATTTTTGTAATTTTAAGCAACAATTTTTATTATTTCTCATATTTGTCAACTGCAATTTGTTCACAAATGTTTTCCTCGTATTAATGAATTTTTTCAAATTTTTCCCATTACTCATTTACGTGGAACACTTTCAGCTTTCGAATGAATATTTACTTATTACTCTAGCTTTTTTTTTGCTGAGTTGTTAAGCTTCAAAGGCAGATGCCTATAATTTTTGCGCCGATAGTATGTGTTTTTCCGAAGAATCCTACCTTTGGACTATCAATTGTGGTGTGTACAATGCAGCGTGAGCTTTGACGGATGCAAACTGTAAAACAAAACCAGCGGCTGATCATAAGACCAAAAGACAAATGCATCAACTCACTACAAAGATAGGCTGGGCAAGACAGTACGCGTATCGCATTCACTGTGTGATTGACTACATAACATCTAGCAGGAATTTCACCGCCAAGGTTCGACAGTTCGCGCGCGAACTGCGGAAAGCTGCTGACCATCAGGCAGCATATTGTTGACAGAATACGGGTACCATCTGACACTAGGAGAAGTCTAGAGCTGAGTGAGATGTGCGTCAGAGAAAACAAACAGTTTTTCTCTGATCAATCTCGATTCTTCCAAGATCCTCCAGTTACTGTCGACCATCCGCCCAAATCAGTGTATTTCGAAGCATTTTTGAGAGAAGTCTACGAAGTCCACCATCCACTCAAAGAACATTCAGAGAACATAAATAGCTTCAAGGAGCTGTGCAGTGCCTCATAACACCTGAAGAGAAATGACCACCCATCACTACCGAGGAGGAGAGAAAAGTAGTAAAAGGCATGAAGAACTATTCCGCTCCGGGTCCAGATGCATCTAACACGCATTTTCACCTCATATCTGAAGTCGGAAGAGCCTATTCCGGAGTGGTTGGTGGGAGGGCGCACAATACTCCTTCCAAATACAGAGTGTCCGGAGACAGTGTGGCAACCTAGCCGGATGCCGCCATTTTTAGAAGGGTTGCAACCATTTCTAGTTGAGGTTTTCTATAGTGTAGTATATGTATATATATATAGTTTTCTTATACATATACTATAGTTATATATATATACTATATAACTATAGTATATGTATAAGAAAACTGAGCCAATCAGCAATAATGACACTAGGTTGCCACACTGTCTCTGGACCCTCTGTACTTCCAGAGATGGGCAACTTAGCTGACACGAAGAATTACAGGCCAATCACTTGTCTGAACACACTGTATAACATCTTTACAGCTATCCTAAATGCTAGGATTGTTCGGATAATCCGACCTGTGTGCCGAGAAATGTACGAACAACGCGGCTCGAAGAAAGGCGTAGCAGGATGTCGGGAGAACCTGCTCATCGATAGATGTGTCTGCAAAAATGCAGCATCCTACCACCGCTACTTATCGATGGCCTGGATTGATTATAGGAAAGCTTTCGATTCAACCTCCCATAGACTTATCATCCTTTTTCGTGTTGGAAAGCTTACTGCTCGTTTGCCTCACATTATGGCCACTATCTCCCGCACTTCGCCATTCCAAAGGGCACTTCTGCAGCAAACCTGGAAGTCGAAAGCATAATGTCACTCATGTATTTTACAATATTTTACGTGGATGATCTTAAGATCTATGCGAAGATTAAAGAGCAACTACACCTAGCTCTGGGGATTGACGAAAAATACACTCAAGAGATTGGAATGGAATTTGGGCTAGAAAAATGCACCAAGGTTTATTTAAAACGAGGAAAACTTAATGCCATCTCTGAAGACCCTGAGCTTGTCGACAGAAGCGCTATACGACACCTTAGAGCTGAAGAGACCTATACATACCTAAGCGTGCCACAGAGCCGCATTCAGGACGTGACATCTAGAAAGGATACTCTCCGAAGCAGATACAAATGTCTCATCCGGCAGATTCGGTCTTCCGAACTGTCGGCGAGGAACAAAGTATCTGCAACGAACATGCTTGCTGTCCCGGTAGTACTCTATTCATTTGGAGTAGTTCCATGGACGAAGGACGCGCTCAGATCCCTTGATATCGGGTCACGAAAGCTTATGCACATGAACAAGAGCATGCACCTTAAGTCTTCTGTTCCGTGAATCTATAATACATCTCACGCCGTTGAGGTTGTCGCGGAATACTGAATCTTGAATGTCTTCACAACAGGATAATTCTGGGTACAGCACATATAGTCGCAAATGGATGAGACCCTCTTCGTAAAATGGTCAGGAAGCACGACGAAGTGGGCAAAGGAGCGTTTCTGTACAAAGCAGCGGAGAAGGCTGCTGAAACACTTGGCCTTGCCTTTAATACGAGCAAAATGCTTCGAACATCATCCATTTAGAGTACTCACTCCTGAAGGCCCAGAGCAAGAAAGCACAGGAGAAAAACTTCCGCGAATAGCTCCTCGACAAGAGGATGCACGGCATCTTCCACAGAAATGTGAAGGATCAGTCGAAGTCGTCTGAGCTAACATTTGCTTTCCTTAAATAACTCGGATTAAAGTCGGACACGGAGGGTTTCATTTTGGCATGTCAAGACGGTGTCCATTTCCACTCTAGCATACGGTCGCCACATTTTAAGCCAATACATTCCCGATGATAGCTGCAGAGTGTGTCATGCACACCCCGAACATCTAGGACACATACTATCTAGTTGTCCAACTCATACGGGAACGACCTACATCCAAAGGCACAATGGGACACTAAGAGTGCCTTATTACCACCTCTGTCACTCTTACGGCATTAGCCCTAATACCGCTCCGCTAAACGCTCCTAGGGAAATAGAGTCAATTGTCGAAAATGCGAAGTGCCGAATATACTGGAACTTTATATTCTGGACAATTGTTTCTGTTGCGCACTCAAGGCCTGACATAGTTCTCCTTGTCTTCGAGAAGCGAACCATGTTCGTTATCGACTTTTCGACTCCAACTAACAAAAAGATCATAGCCAAGGATAATGAAAAGAAAGAGAGGTATAAAGACCTTGTAAGGGAGTTGCGACGGTTATACCCGGAATATTCTGTTAAGCTAATC
>CAKNYM010006127.1:0-12644 GCA_932195095.1 Andricus curvator | reverse complement strand
TTAACTAATAAAATTTGTCGCCTGAATTATATCATTACTTTTCATTTGAAATCAAATACAAATTTAGTAATTTGTATATGAAGAACATATAACACGAAGCACAAAGTGCGCGCTCAGTGTATTTACCAAATAGCACGTCGTAAGTGCGCTCAAACTTTTTTGTTTCTATCATACGGTTCAAATGATTTTCAAATCAAATATCGAGCGCGAAGCGCGAGTGTCTGGATGAGAATGTGTTCCTTAAGGTCGATAGAACCTTGAGTAAATAAAGTTTCTTTTCAGTCTAAAATAAAAATAAATTTAACAATCACTTAATATGTAGAGGTTTTGATAATTTTATAATATTTGCAAACAAACTTTTTCTTTTAATCGAAGTCGAACACGAAGTTCAAAAATCTAGAGGAGCCTTGCGTATAGCGCGATGCAAGTACGTCCGAGCGCGTAGCGCGAGGTGAATACATAATCGAGCGCGAAGCGCGAGATAAATATATGATCGAGCGCGAAGCGCGAGATCCAACAGTCGCGCGCCCTAAGCGCGCTCAAACTTGCGAGCGAAGCGCGCCATGAGAATGTGCCCGCGAAGCGGGCAGATTTTTTAATATTAAAATATGTGTCTTCTTTCACTTTTAAGACGCAAGAAGTAGAAAAAATAGAGATTGAATTTCAAACAAATCTTATTTGAGTGAACATAAGGTTTGAAGAATACTCTGTAATAATACAATATTTTTAGAATTTATGTCTTCCATCGGAAAAGATTTTTATTTATCCAAGGCTTCAGCTGTGGCAAGGTCCATTTGTGTACATAATGCGAAAATGGGTGGATAATAAATTTAGTTATGCTGCTCCAGTGAATAATGTAATACATTCACACTGATAATAATGATAAATGTTAACATTATTGTAGATAAATTATTATTTCTTCACCTACGTCAAAAGCGTAAAAATAACGATAATTCCCGAGAAGATCAACCAAGTTAAGAATAGATTATGGCTTCATTATAATATTTTCAGCTAAAACAATATATGCATTACCTTAAAAAATTTAATTTAAGGAATTTTTGTAAAGTGTTACAATTTTGACTGGAAATTATGATTTTGATTTGAAAGAAGGAAGGAGCCGCGCACCAAATGTACAGAAAATGGCTTTTTATCCTAATTTATCATTATACGTTTTTGAGTTATTAAAGAGCTGCAGAACAATAGCCCGGAATAACATCATCAGAAAAATTGACAGTTTTTATTTAAGCAGTTGCCAATGATCCAATTATTTCACGCGCTTCAATAGAAAAAAATCGTCTTTTATTGAAATATTATCCTTATTCTCAAAAAATTGTTGTTGGAGGTGCCTTCAAACCTCATATTTTCTAGATTGGACCAACTAAGACAAAAGTTATGTACACTTCAACTCGACAGATTCATGATTTTATCTATACAGGATGTTTGGGCATATTTCGAACATCCTTGAAACAATCACGTGTAGAAACCGATATTTTCAAAGAACCAAAACTACGGGAAATTTCTTCATTAAATTATTGAAATAAATTTCAAGGTTTGTTTTAACATTATTCTATAACGTCAGAATTTCGAGATATTCTAACCTAAATATGAAAAATGCCTGTAAAAATCTTTTGCAAGCATTCGCACTAGATTCACTATAAGGTACTATGATTCACCTTTCAAATCGTTTTTCGTTTATCTAGATTCAATTTTCTTTTGTTGATTATTGGCAAATTAAAATTTGAGTTTTTTCAAAACAATAATACCTCTAAATCACATTCTTCACGAAAATCCCCCGGCTTTTAAATGCAAGTTGTAAGTCTATCCGACCAGTGATGCCAAGATAGGGGTACTGTCCGGTTTTTCAAGGAAAGTCTAGCTCATTTTAAGGAAATCTGAAAATTCAGTTAGCTATAACTGAAAAAAAATCGAAACAAAACAAATTAAAAACGATTTAAAAGGCAAATAATAGTACCTTATAGTGAAATTGGTGCGAATGCTAGAAAGAAATTTTTACAGTTTTTAGAGATGGTAAAATTTGGCTGAAGAAGACATTTTATGCACCTTTAGGTTAGAATAGTTCGAAATCCTGATGTGATAGTCAATTCTGTCGTGAAATTCAAATTCAGTATTAAAATTTGCATAGGCAGTGACTACTTTGGTTCTTGCGCCCAAAATCTCAATTGCCTTCCAGACGACCATTGCTTATTACTACTCAAAATTAATTTCCTATAACTTTTTTTCAGCTTATAGAAGTGTCAGTGACAATCTCTATGCAAGAAAAGTTCATGATAAAAACGGTATAGTTTGAAATAAAAGTAATTTTGTTGAAGTAATGTTATCATAGATGATAGACTTTGGTCAAGTTGCTGACTAACCCACCTTTCATCCACCTCTTCCATATGATTTGAATTGATAGCATACCTAAACTCACGCCATAATATTTATTTAACAAACTGGCAAGTTTACAAAAGATGTTTTTCTGCCATAGGTTTTGAAATATAAGATTGTGATGAAATTATAGAAGAGTGTGACGCTCTGCATGAAAAAAAATACAAGCTGTCTATCAATACCAGCAGATTACTACATAACTAAAGTAAATGATTGCATTTTGATTTCAGACAACTTCATACCTTATGGAATGGATATTTTCGCTACTAAAATTTATAAAAATATCGTTTCCATTTTCGTAATTTAAACCAAAAATTCTCTCAGACCAAATTTTGTTTTCTCGAATTTTCGTGCTACTCTCCCAAATTTGTTCGAATCGGCAAGGAAATAAATGCTCATTGTTTAGTCTAAATGATATCTCCTGTTGGTAATTTTTTGTAGTTGTAATTTTTTTCAGAATCGTCAATATATCAATATTGACAGTTCTGACCAAAATTTGCAAAACCGTCTTTTCCTCTTATAGAAAATACGTGTTAAACTCCAAAAGGGATAAGAGAAAATAATTTCTAATGCATTTTTGGACCACCTTACTCAATAGTCTACATAGAAACAAAATTTCTTTCTCAAGTTTTATATCTGTGATACTTTTTACAACTTTTCATAAAAAAATGTTAACACATGTGAAGAAATTTATTTTAGCAACTTTTTTGCAACTGAATTTTTCTTACTACCGTTTTTTAAAAAAAATTTCAAAACGGTTAAATTTGAATAATAATTAGCTAATTTTTTTTAGGAAAACATTGTTCACAACTCTCCTTTTTGCAATTTTAAGATTACATTTTTTCATGTCTGAAATCTTCAAAACTATTTTTTGAAAGAATACATCTTTTAAGCTAATAATAATATTTGAAGTACGTTTACCTTTTTTTTAAATCTGGAAACAGTATAGTTGTACAAAGTATTATCCTTCCAAAAAATGAGCCTTGATTTATTGAATTTGAAAAATTTGAAAAGAAACTCGTAAGACAGATAAAATTTTGTGAATAAATAAATACATTGTATATTTTAGAATGCAAACGCAAAAGTTAAAAGAATATTCCTGTCATGAAGTATAGTTTTCTTTGCTCTGTTTTTTAACATTTTCTTTGAGAACAAATAAAATTAATCAATTTGCTCTCGATGAATTGAAATTTTCTTCACAGATTAATTTGCCTTATTTCTTTATTTCTCATGAACAAATTAATTAATAAAACTGGAATCAGCTTCGTTTTCGGTACTTGAATGCATTCAATTACCGATATCATATATCTGATATCATATCATCGCTAGGTTATGTAGACTTCACAATTAATTACAACCAGAAACTAAACCACAAGAATTTTCATTGTTATGAATTGTTATGAAAAATCTTCACAAACAAATTTACGTATTTTTCGTTTTCGACCCTAGAAAATCTTTTCTGTGAATGAATTATTTTCCTCTCACTATTCATGTCTTGACACAAGAAATTGCCTTTAACAACACTTGTGGCAGTTAATAACAATTTTTATAAGAAATTTACATTTTGAAACATGAAACATTTTTCTTTTCTGCAGAATCACATATTTTCATCTCAAGCATAACATTGTCACTAAAAAATGGCCTTTATGAATAGCAATCCACTTTGTTAGGATATTATTCTGCATATGAACAGAAATAACTCTTTAAAGAAGACAAATTTTGTACTTTCAAAACTGTAATATGAGTGCATTTTTTTGATACAATTATTGTCAAAAGACTATACATTGTTACAATAACAATCGCTTAAAAGGTTCTATGAAAAAATACATTTTTCTTTATTTCCTTTTCATTTCAAGTTATTTTATTGGACGATTTAAAAACATGTGTAGATTTCAAGTCATATTCTTTGAATCAGAACCGAGGACACAAATAAATATTATGTGATTGCTGAAATTTTGGCAAGGATGAAAATACGAGATTCATCGCGTGCGTTAATGTCTTATCATATCATTATTTTATAAAAAAAGAAACATTTAAACTTCATAAATGAAGGTAAAAATACATTATATATATATTTTAAATTTCGACGTGTAGAAGACAACACTTTTTTAAATTGATATCAAGAGACTTAAAAAATACTGAAGTCGATGTGAACTGTACAAAAATCTAAAATTTCGCCACCTCACCCCGAAAAATATTTTGTCTTAATGGTAACAATTTGTTTGCATGACACGCTCTGCACCTATCGCTGGGAACTACTTGACGAATAATGCGGTTACGATATACTAAGGTGGAAATAATACTGTCCTGGCATGCAAAAATGAAACCCTCTGCACCTAAATTAACCCTTCAGTAGTCGCAGCTATTTTACGGGTCATATTTGTCGCGGCGATCTGACAGATCAAATTTGTGAAAACTTACATTTTTGTTCAAATTTGAGTTTTAGCTACTGACACTAAGTGCGTACATGATTTTAGAGGCCGGAAGTAGCAGAAAACAATCTAAGAAATGAATTTATGGCTAATTTTTAGTTTAAACCCTAGAGGAACCAGGACCTTGCTTTCATCTTGATAATTTCCATTTTTTTCTTTTTTGGCGTTTTTCTTTTTGGTATTCAACTCTTGTATAACATAACTAGATATACTACGATGGTTTCACTATAAAATCAGTCTTGAATCGCAATCACATAAAAATTTTGAACACTAGTTAAGTTTTATCTTGAAATAGGAGGGTTTAGTGTTGTCTCGTTCTCCGTGACGTGTGTCAGTGGCGCTCTGTGGCGCATTTGATCTGAGAGATCACAGTAGGTAAAACCATCAATATATTAACTTTACACAAAAAGTAGGCAATGCAAATCGCCACAGCTGATGTAATAATATGAATGAGAAAAAAAAATTATTATCAACTTTAGGAAAACTTACGATGTTAGTCGCGGCGATCTCTCAGATCAAATGCACCACAGAGCGCCACTGACACACGTCACGGAGAACGAGACAACACTAAACCCTCCCCCTTCGTCCGTGAGGAAGCTACTGGGAAGGACAGCGCAGGGCCGCCAACCTTATCTGTGGGGGAACAAAAAATACCTTCGCGCGATCTGTCAGATCGGCCGCGACTACTGAAGGGTTAAGTCCTGATGATCTGAGGAAAGCAAAAGTTTGCTCCTTTGACAAGGACTGATTTTCTACATTTCTGTGAAAGTTTTAGTGCATTTTCTTGTCGAACAGCTGTTGGCTGAATTTCTTAGCCAACCATATTTATAACCATAAGCTATTATTTAAACCACTTTTGAACTGAATTCACAAGGTCGACGAAACGCCCGAAATTTTGGGTCCCTTTTTTCTGACACACTTTGTTCAAAATGTATGGGGGAGAAACACTTTCATTTCTTTGTTGAAAAGTTTATTTATTTATTTAATCAAATATGCACAATGGGCAGATGACATCTCTTTTTCCTAGAAATAGACAAAATTATATAATAGGCATATCTTGAGGGTATCCCTAGAATGTAAAATTGGAACAATAACGGGATATCCTCCGAATATCTTGAGATGTCCTTAGAATATCTCATTGACATTGAACTCTACATTAAGTAGGATATCCACTCAGTAGCAAGTAGTAGTAGCGCGACTGGGTAATCTGTGAAAAATTTGAATCGTTGCGAATGGAAAAAATGTTAAAATTTGTATTTAAAATTATGAATTCCTAAATACCTTCTGCAAATTTTGTTTATGTATTTGCGGCCCCTTCCTTCTGAACGTGCGGGCGTTCCCAGGAGCTACTCGAGGTCTCCTGTGGAGTAATGCTTTTGGGCTGGGCCCCTGGCCAAGAGTGGAGGCATCGAAAAATTTTCTGTCATTTCTATTACTGTCTGATAGACCAGCGTAGTTCCTGGAATTGTAATAAACAAGCGGTCGCAGTTCCATACAGGTGTAATTGCAGGATTGTACTCCACGAAAGGTTCCTTGTTTACATAGTGCTTATAGCCCAGAATCAGCTTGATTTCACGTGGAGGATGGGCCCCAACATCACGATTAGCAGGAATTTGCCACATCGGTTTGAGTAATTCAGAACGACGTAGATATTCAGGGTGAGCCCTCAAACGTATAAAAATTGTATAGCCTGGGAAATCTGCCGGGTTTGTCCGAGGTGCCATCCAAGCGGGAACCAGGTTATTGTGGTGGAGTAAACCAGAGAACCAATGCTTATCCGACATTTGCACCATAGCCATATCCTGTGAGGCGTCACCTAATTTTATATTAGAAAAATGAGATTTAGAAGTTTTATGTACTCTAATAACCTAAAGATTCAACAATTTTGATCAATCAAGAATTTCTCGAATTTTGTAGCGTCAATATATAAGCGGCATTTATGCCTTTTTGAGTTCCAAACTTTGGCGCTCATGCCTTTTTTCGACTGCCAATCTTTTCGAATCAGCAGGGCTGAAATGACGACGAAGGAACCAGCCTACTTTTGAGCTCTTCACGGGAAAAATGTGACTGTCTTCGAGAAATTTTTGTTTGAATGTGGAAAATCGATTCTATGTGAAGGCATCATGGAACCAACAACATTTCTTTGACCACGAATTTAGAAAATTATGAAGATATGCGACATTGATGTTTTATTAAAACTGTCTCTTTGTGTGAGCAGTCTGAATTGCTGCGCTAATAAGTTAGGGCGCAGTCCCATGGAGGTAGATTAGTAGAATAGTGGAACAGTTTTAACCAATGAGGTGACTGCTAGTGCTTGTGAATGCACCTCATTGGTCAAAACTGTTCAACTATTCTACTAATCTACCTCCATGGAACTGCGCCCTTAGGTTTGAAAATTTCTTTATTGCGTTGCCTGACGTCCGACAAAAATAGCTTCTTAAGTTATAAAAACAAAATTTTTATAAATTTAGGAAAACGAAATATCCATTCCATAAGTTGTGAAGCTGTCTCAAATATAAATATTTTTTATTTTTTATTTCAGTTACTAGCAATTGAAATGAGGCCTAAAATAGGTTGAGAAAAAATACTGTCAGGTAGCCCGGTTATTACAGTCTTAAATCATTTAGATTATTTGTGTCTATTCATCATTTGACAATTTTTGACAGAAAACAAATGAAATCAAGGATGAAAAAATCTGTCCGTAGGTACCCGACTGTTTCATTTTACAGTAAAACTGCTATAAATGAGAAAATACAAGAAATAATTAATCAAGAATTGCGGGTCACATAGTTCAAAGGTGAATTCATGTATGTCAATAAAAATCAACCAAATATTTTTTTTAGTGATGCAAATTTTTGATCATAAAGTTGATTTATGTTTCACAAAATGCGCTTGTTCTCTATAGACGAAATATTAAGACCGGATTATTTCTCAAGCTAATGAGAGATATGAGTCCTTATTTTCAAAATTACACTTCAAGAGAATTCTAAAAGAAAAAAATGGTGATTTATCTCCGAAGATAGTGCAGTTTCTTGAAAGTCATGAGTGTCCAGGGCTACCCGACTCTCCCGTATATTAAATTAATATAGTTCAAATTCGTCCTAAAACACTTTTTTTAAATCATTGGAACAGAATTATCTTTTTTTGTATTCAAAAAATTTTGCGTTTAGAAATTGAATATACTTTTCAACTATTTTAAATTTATTTTTCAAATATTTTTCCCCAGATTGAAAAAAACTTATGTCAGGAATATAATATAATGGATAATACTATACTTTTCATTTATATAGTAATAATATTGATAATGAATACTTTTAGAAAACTCAGACACGAGGCACGAATGAAGCAAGATAAAATAGATAAGGTGTGAGAAAACATGATTAAATTTCATCATTTTAAAGCAAATACTTGTAAATACATTACTCTGGTGGAGGTTACGTAGCCTGTTTACAAGTTTTGAAATTACCTTCTTATTGTTGCCATAAAGTTAAAAGTGTTACACAATCTTCTTCTTCGAATAAACTTTTCTATTAATCACTGTTGCCATTTTTATACAACTTTTTAATTAATATACATTATACAGCTCTAAAAAAATTAATATATTTTCACTGAGAATTGAAAATGCAAAAGGTCGAGAATAAACCAAATAAAATTCAAGGAACTCAAGGAATTCACGGAATTAATGGAAATCACGGAATTTAAAGAATTCACAGTAGTTATTTATAACTACAAGAACTATCCACCTAGAAACACTACCCGAATCGGGTAGTGTCACGCCTACCCTGAAAGGGAAATGGCTTAATGGTATACATACATACATACAGAATTTATGGAAATTAAGGAATACACAAAATTTAAGGAATGTACACAATTAACGGAATTTATGGACTTCCCAAAATTTGAGGAGTTCATGAAATTTAAAGAATTTACGGAATTCATGGAATTCATGAAATTCTTGGAATTGTTGATATTCATGCAATTCTTAGAATTCACAGAATTCACGGACTTCATGGGATTCACGCAATTCACGGAATTCACGGAATTCATGCAATTCAAGGAATATACAGAATTCGCGGAATTGAAGAAATTCACGAAATTTAATGAATTCAGGGAATTTAAGGAATTCACAGAATGGGGTTGTTGCATGAATTTTAGGTTTTTTTTAGTCTCGTTTTGAAGCTTTTGAAAGGAAACACGTTTAAATTAGAAACATCTCAATTAGTAGCACAATTATTAAAAAAGACTGAATATTAGTTGAAAATTTCGGAATTTCATGTTATTGGGTTTAAAATGTAACAATATTTCTTAATATCTCCTTATTTTGCATTTTAAAGAATTTAAATATTTTGGCATCTTTGTGAAGGGGCTATTGAAATTGGATGCTTCAAAGTAAACAAGTTTTGGAGAATAAAGATAGTTATACTTCTCATAAATATTGATTATAATATTCAATTATACTCACATTCGAAATTGAGGAATCCCACGAGTGTGAGGATTGGAATAGCGGAAGTAATTTTCATTTTTTTTTTCAATTGTTACAGTAACAGAAAAATAAAAGATGAAACTGATTTTTGAAGAATTGCTGGCGCTGAAGACTCTGTCAATGAGGGCTACTTATACTCACTTTTACGACATCTGACACGTTTCATTTATTCTACAAAATGAGTAGAATCAGAGGAGGAAGATTGTTGATCTCAGATATCGAATTTCTCTCTATTTGCTTTATTTAATAACCTTGCTGCCTTCAGAATAATAAACGATAACAATATGTGTAAAAACATGAAATTAAATCATTTTCCTTATCTTATTTACACTCACGTATAAAAACGCAAACAAAGAAAAATAAATTAATATCCACTAAAAAAACTGATTATTTAATGCGCCTTCTTGGTCTTACAAATGATCAAAAAAATATATACAAAAATGATGAAATAGCAGCCGTATTCCTAAAAAATTAATGAAAAAAGATTTTCTCACGAATTCCACCTTTGAACATTTTTCTCTTATTTTGGCAGATTCTTGCTAACGGATAATTTTTTTTAGTATATGCTATATTATAACTAATATATTCCAAAACAGTTAGGATAAATGAAACTTTTATTTTGGATGCGGACAGGGATTTATTTATTTTTTTTAAATCCACGTACGAAATTCAAATAACTGAAAAGTACCAAAGTCAGGATCGTTTTTCCTGAAACCAAACATTTTTATTTTAAATATGCCAGATTCAGATTGATGTTCCGAAGTGAATGTTTCCCTTTCCAGGTGTTCTACAAAATGTTTTTTTTTTCTTGCATTTCAGAATATTTTGTATAATTTATATTTTTCCCTACCTCACGATATTTTGCACCATTTTTTGTGTATTTTTGAAAATGATTTAAACTTTTTTTACTTCTCGTGCATTTTTGAGAAAAGAATATAATAAAATTGCTTATTTTCGGCGAAAGGGACGCCATTCTGTTTATTTTGGGCTTCTTACATTTTCAATTCTCAGTGAAAATATATTAATTTGTTTTGAGATGTATCTTTATATATATAATTCTTCTGTCCATGTGTATGTGACTGAACTCCTCCTAAACAGCTGTACCGATTTTGATGAAATTTTGTGTGTGTGTTCCAGTGGATTCGAGATTGGTTTAGATTCACAATTCAGTACACAGGAAAATGTTTATTTAATTAATTTTTTATTTATAAATTGTTCTTGATACAGGAAAACGTCTGTCGGGTCCGCTAGTAATATATATTTGTTAAAATTTTTTATCAAAATGGGAATAGTGGTAGATAGAAAAGTTTAATAAAAGAGGAGCAGTGTGCAACATTTTCGACATTATTAAAACAGTCTTAGATAATTATTGTGTAATTTGTAAACAGTCTATGTCACCTCCACCAGAGTAACGTATTTACAAGTATCTGCTCTAAAATGATGAAATTGAATGATGTACTTACATACCTAATCTATTTTATCTTGCTTTATTCTTGCCTCGTCTCTCGGTTTGCCGCAAGCATTCATTATTCATATTATTATTTTTATTAATAATAATAATAATATATATGGTATTATTCATAACATTTATATTCCTTACGTAAGCTACCTTAACATGCAGGAACAAAGTTTTGAAAAATCAACTTAAAATATCTGAAAAGTACTTTCAATTGCTAAAACCAATATTTTTTTCAAACAAATAAAATGAAAATAACTCTGTCCGAATGATTCACAAGAAATGGTATGGAGAATTTTAATTTTTGTCAACGAACAATTTATATAGTAGATTGGATATTAAAATGTTTGTCTTTTTCACGTTCAGGACAAGTGGAGAAGAATAAATAGAGATATAATTTGAAACGAGTCTCATTTTAGTATATTATTCAAGGTTTAAAGAATAGTTTATAATAATACAATATTTCGGGAAATATCGAATAAGATTTTAAAATTTAAAAATTTAAAAAATCCATTTAAAAATCAGGAATTCTCTCATTTGATCCATTTTGGCGTTTACAAAGCCATTTTAAAAATAAAGTTAAAATAATTATTTCAACTAACGGTGTTTCCTGCTGATGCTCTAAGATACTTTTCGCCTTTAAGGAGTTTAATTCGTACACTTAAAACCATATTCGCTGACAAGAAAGCGTTATTTTCATAATTTAAAAAACAGTTAGTTGAAAATACGAAATTTAAGTTTTGGAAAGGTTTGTGTGTTTCTATTGCAGATGAAAAATTTGGCTTATTTTTTATTCAGCAACAAAAATTAACACTTGTTTTAATTTGTCAGCAGTACTACTTTTTCCAGATTTTCATATTTACTAAAAGAGGTCTTTTGTCTCCGCTAAAACTATTTAGAAATAATTTCTAGTAGTTGAGCAAAATTTCAAAAACTGGTTTCTTACATGATAGCAAAATTAATGAACAAAAGCTATCCGGATTGGCAATGCTTAGCTTACGCAAATCCAGAGTTTTTGTATAAAATGTAAGAGAAATTAATGTTTGGTTATGGATAATTGAAAATAAGTACTATATGTGCTATTAGTGAAGATTTATAATTCTTTTCGGCTTAAATAAAATATAAGATGTCAAAGATTGTACCCTATAAATTTAAAATCCTTGCTGTAACTTTCATAGATCATCTGAAAAGTTGGAGTTTATCTGGGTGTGTACAAAATCCGCGAAATGTTCTGACACATTTTGTACAAAATGTTAGGAAAAAGAAACACTTTCTTGTATCTACATTGGAAAGTTTATTTATTTATTCAACCAAAAATACAACATTGGCCGATGACATATCTACATTTCCAGACCTATACGAAATCATAGAATAAGCACATCTTGAGGATATCCTTGACATGTAAAATTGGAACAATAATAGGATATCCTCAGAATATCTTGAGATGTCTTTAGAATATCCCAGAAATATCAACATTTTCACGAAGTAGGATATTCGCGATATTAACGTTGCCGGATAATATTTGAAAGATTCGAAGGTTGCGAATGGAAAAAATGTTAAGATTTTTATTACAAATTCATAAATATCTTTCGAGAATTTGTTTATGTATTTGCGCCCCCTTCCTACTAAATGCGCGGGCGATTCGAACTGCTACTCGAGGTAGAATTCACAGGTGGAGTAATCGGCGGGGTCGAGGTCCCGTGTGGAGTAACGCTGAGTCGGTTTTCGACTTGGCGCCTGGTCAAGAATGGAGGTGGCGTTAAATTTTCGTTTATTTGGAGTACTGTCTGATAAATGAGCGTAGTTCCTGGAATTGTAATGAACAATCGGTCGCAGTCCCATACAGGTGTGATTGCAGGATCGTAAAGCACGAAAGGTTCCTTGT
>CAKNYM010006112.1:0-14421 GCA_932195095.1 Andricus curvator | reverse complement strand
AATAACATATCGTTGGAATCGTTATAATTAGCAGATTTCGAATATTTAATTTGTAAATTGATAAGTGCTAAATATAAAAAAAGTTATATTCCGCATTTTCGTGCTCATTATGTACAAAGGACTCCCGCTGACTAGGAGCGAAGACGGCAGCTCGGCTGAGTGAGGGGAAGCTGCGTAGTGGGGGAACCTACCTCAGGTACCCAAGGAGGAATTGACCGGGTACAGCCCAAAGGAGCGCAAGCTACCTGGATTACCTTCCCCTTCCAGGGGACCCTAACTCCTCACGCATACTAATGACCTCTCTAGGCGCGCTCAGTCGTCAGGTTTCCCGGAGCGCGGGGTCTATTGTCGCTAATGACCCAAAATGACCACCGATTACCGTTCCAATTTATTCACTCAAAATTTAAAAATAACTCATGGAATCTATTTGGAAGTCATTTTTTGGGAATGTATAGGCTTTCACGATTCCAGGGGTGTGTCATTTCTCATCGACAGGCAAAAAATAGATATCAGCATTCCCTCATTCAATCGTGAAAATATGTAGATTCGGAGTATTTCTATTTTCAGACAGAAATTTGGATTCAACATTATGAATAACGTAGTCATAAATAAATACCTGCAGATCAGAAAAATGAAGCTCTTCATTATTATGAATATAATAGAAATTTGAGATAATTGTCAAATTCTTATTTATTGATGACATTTTTAAAAATATTTTTAAATATTCTCTTAAAAATGATTTTTCAAAATAAAAGGCTGTGTCTAGGTTCACCGAAATTTTATTATATTTCCTTTCACTTATAAACTCTGAAATATGAAATAATTTGTTGAGTCTCATATAGGGGTGTGAAGTCCGTAATTTCGGCAGAAATTATATTTAAATGTCGAAAATGTGGGAAATTACGGTAAATGACAGACAATTACCAACACAATCAACTGTTTTTAGGAGCGAGTTCAAAATGGTCGATTATTCTGTTTTCGATTTTTAATGTTCACTAATCTCATGTTTTTCATCTACTTACATTCATCTTTTTACAAATTGTTCAACCGTAACTCTTCAAATAATTTTTGGATTTATCAAAAGGGTTTCACTAAATTAAGTTGCTTTAGTAAATAAGTCTCCTTACTGTGGGTGAACGCCTTCGTATTACTTCATTATTTAAATCGAATTAATTAGCGACAATAGACCCCGCGCTCCGTGAGACCCGACGACTAAGCGCACCGAGAGTGGGGAGAGAGGTAAGGGTCCCACTGGAAGGAGAAGGTAACCCAGGTAGCCTGCGCTCGTTTGGTCATCGCCCAATTGACCATCGCCCAAAGATACGGGCATCGCCCGACTCGCATTCGTCTACCTGCTAAGTATACCCCCACCATTGCGCTATGCGAGTTACCCCTCACTTGGTTTTGCCAAGTATATCTGGCGTCGGATTAGAGGCGGACATACCCTCGGACATACCTGAGATCTTGAAATTAGTATCCATTGTACTTATACTCCCTTTGTATTCAATACTCATTCATAGATTGCCTATATATTACTCTATTTTGGAAGGCTTAGAATTTAAATTCATTCAGTTTTTAAGAGTTTTAAACTGGATATTGAAAACTTCGCAAATTTTACCATTTTTAACGTTTCAAAAGTGAGATTTGACTGCAATTTTTAATATATCAATTTGCAATAATTCGTCTAGGTCACAGAATTTGAAATTGATAAAATTTACACGTTAGTATCTCACATATTATTCATTTTTTCAACGTTTTAAATTTAAAATTCATTAATCTTTATGACTTTGAATTTTAGAATATTGTACAGTTAGGCTGATTCAATGTACATATTAATGTAATAATTACATTTAATCACACAATAATTGAAAAGTTAAGAATAACCATTGTTCTAAATAGTGTTTGTAGCAATAAATTTTAATTTGACGTATTTTCAAGGTTCGACTTCCCTCAATTTTCTGAATTGATGCAAATTTTACTAAAAGTAATATACCTTTGATGATATTTGGTGAAATATAAGAATTTAAATGTTTATAAACAGTTTAGATAAACAAATTAAAATTTTTGGGCAGTTACACGTAGAAAAAAATCGGTTTCTAAATCAAAATAGCTTGAGAATGAATAATAACACTGCATGCTAAAATTCACTCAGTGAAAATTCCTGGAATATTTTATAATTAATACTTAACTATGATCAATTGTTTCTAAAAATATTTATTCACACATTTTTATTGATGTTTGTGACTAACTTAGAATAATGCTAGAAAGTTGCAGTTTTTCTAATGTTTTCCACTTTTGGTCCACTTTCAAATTCTAGTGAGGTAATAATTAATTCAATTTAACAAACATAATTTTTCAAAGAATTCATTATTTTTAATAACATTCTCTTTAAATAATGCTAGAAAGTTACGGTTTTTTTTTAATTTTTAACTTTTTGTTCACTTTTTACTTAGTGAGATTAATGCAAGTTGCAAACACATTTGTTCAAAAATTCCTTTTGGGTTATAACTATCTTCTCTTAGAGTAATGCTAGAAAGTTGCGGTTTTTTCTGGAATTTTCATCTTTTCTTTGACTTTTTAGTTTTCGGTAACTACTTCAAGAAAAAAATTCACATTCATATATTTTATTACATATAGAAAATTTGAGGAATATTTCAAATACCTGTTTTATTTCAGAAAAAAAAAATCACAAAAAGAAATATTGTTTGAAAAATTATTTTCTCTATTGTTTATTTATTATTTGTACGTAACTAAAAAGCCAAAGCAAAGTTGAAAGTTAATTTGCCTTAGTCTTCAATAAAATGTATAAATGTTATGGGTCAATCGATTCGTCTTGAATCCACACAACTTTTCTATTCTCGCATCAACTTTAAATTATGAGAGTGAGAAAATTTTTACTACAGAAAACGATTTTAAAAATATATAAATTACCATAACTTTCCTACTATTTAATAAAATGTATTAATATTGTAGATCAAACGATTCGTCTCGAACCAAGGAATCTTTTATATTCTTGCATCAACTTTGAATTATCCTAATGAAAAAAGTTTTACTGTTAAAAACCGTATTTTCAAATATTATGCATTACCATAGCTTTCTTACTCTTAAATAAAATTTATTAATATTATAGATGAATCGATTCGACTCGAATTAACACATCTTTTCTGTTCTTGCATCAACTTTGAATTATGTTAACGAAAAAAGTTTTACTATAAAAAAACGATTTTCAAAATATATAAATTACCATAACTTCCCTACTCTTTAATAAAATTTATTAATATTATAGATCAAACGATTCGTCTCGAACCAAGGAATCTTTTATATTGTTGCATCAACTTTGAATTATCCTAATGAAAAAAGTTTTACTGTAAAAAACCGATTTTTAAAATATTATTGAGTGCTGAAAAAAAAAATTCAATAAATATTTTTAGAAATCTTTCAGTCAGTTTCAAGATATTAGTGAGGAAAATAAGCCCTCCAAATTTCATCAATTTATCTGCAACAGTTTTCTAGTTATCGTATTCACAAAAAAGCGTGACATCCGCGCACACATCCACGCACACACACACACATCCACACACACACACACACACACACAGCCGGACAATTGCTTAGAACATTGTATTATACATTTTTAAATTGAGGAAGGTTTAATTAAATGAATTTGAAAGTTTTTGAAAATGTTACCATTACAAAGCTTCCTCTATGAGGAAGCAAAAAATTGAACAAAAGAGATGAATTTTCAAAAAAAAATATAAATCTCCAACGAAAAATTGTTTCTTAACAAAGTGTTTCTACCAAAATTTTCAAACAAAATAGTCGAATCCTCAAGCAAAAAAGAGTGTCTGGTAAGAGATAGGTTTTTCCAAAAATAGTTGAATTTTTATTTTTTTTAAATTTCAGCTTCACTTTTCAACGACAAAATATGACTTTTAAATAAGAAGTACATTTTCTATCAAGCCACTGGAATTTTCAACCTAAGAACACGATTTTTCAAAAAAACAGTCGAATTTTTAACAAAATATAGTTGAATTTTTTAACCAAACAGTATCAATGTTTAACAAAATTTCTCTCGTGTTGAATTTTCCATCAAACAGTTGCATTTTGTAATTTCCACTAAAATAGATGAATTTTTAAATTAAAAAGATACGTTTTCAAACAAATAGTTGAATTTCTACCAACAAAAATTTCAGTTTGGCTATTTAACAACTAAATATGAGTTTTAAATAAAAAAGTACATTGCACATTTTCTATCGAGAAACTTAAATTTTCAACCTAAGAAGACGAGTTTTCAACAAAACAGTTGAATTTTCAAGATTTATTATAATAATCTTTATTTTATTTCATTTTACGTGTCTTCGAAATTAAAAAGCTTCAAATTTTAGAGTAATAAACTCCATCGGAAATTATTTCTAAACTGGAACCCAAAGGGACAACAGCTTAATTTTATTGTCGGGAATCCCCGTGATAAAGTTTACAATTCTATTTACAATTTCCAGTTTAAATATCTCAGGTACGTCAGTCTTCTAAAATATAATCCCAGGCGAGAACAAGCAAGCGAGGGGTAGCGCGCTAAACGCAATGGTGGGGGTATACTTAGCAGGTAAACGAATGCGAGTCGGGAATCGGCCAAAGATACAACTGACACGTAGAGTTTAAAGTTACACCTGTGAAGGTGAATATAGGGAGATCCCTGCGAAAAATGAAGTCGTTAAGTAAAAGGTGATAGAGAGCAATCCAGGCAGATTTCTCGGATTCCTAACACATTTCTTTGTTCTCTTTTGGATTACAAGAGAACCTATTACTAAAGAATCCGTTGATTATAAAAGGACCCATCTTCTGAGCTACTCTACAGGAAAGGCAGGTGGGTGTTCGTTAGAGCGCCGGCCTCCGGGCCAGCGTGCTTTATTCTAAGCATGGGGTCCCATACTCGTGGTATCGGTCAGTCAGACGAAGAGTTCGACGAATTTGACGAAACTAATGCAAATCTAATCCGCAAATCTCTAATGCAAGAAATTATCTCCACACAGAATCCTCAAAACTCAACCTCCCAAGTAATGGTTCAACCTAACCTATCTTTTCCGAACTCAGACTCCGAAATGGATACGTCTACTCCCTTAGAATATGCAATCAACGTAACTCCTAATCTTAATCTCATCGAAACCGGGAATCTTCCTGATCAAAGGCCTAATTTAGTTATTAATAAAGCAAAAACCGCTAACAAGAGAACTATAGATGACTCTCAAAATAACCTTAATAATGCTTCAAAATCGAGACATACTGATAGCACCCAATTTCCTTCCAATCACGAAACTCTAAAACCGAAAAATCTGTACTCTAAAAATAATAAGGGCCCATTTACAGTTGAAATCGACTCTACTACCAACCCTCCCATCCAAGTTCTATCTCTAGGTAAAATTCTACACAAAAATTTTAAGGATATAGTTACCGAATGCAAGAAAAAGGGGCCGTCTAGATTTACTGTGCTTTGCAAATGCGGCCCTGGAGCCAACAAAATAGTTGAAAACTTAAACAAAATAAACCCTATCTCAAAGCCCACATCCCCAACATTCGAGTCACTCGTTTAGGCATTATAAGGAATGTGCCTGTAGATTTTTCGATAGAAGAAATCAAAGAAAATGCCATCAGTTCTGCTCCTATTATTGAAGTCAAACGATTTGAATGGAAAGACAAAGAGGGGAATCCAACCCCAGGTTCCACAGTCCTCCTAACTTTCGATGGACAAGTTTTACCAAAGGATATTAAACTTTTCTTCCTTTACCTTCGTGTTGACCCTTATGTCTCTCAACCAAAGGTATGCTACTCCTGTTACAGACACGGGCATGTGAAAAGCATTTGCAAAAAACCGCGATGTTTATACTGCGGTGAAAACCCCCACGATATAGGTCAAATCTGCCCCAAAGTTTCTGACAATCCTAAATGTTTGAACTGCGATGGACCCCACTTGGCCATTGATAAATCTTGTAACAAATACGTTGAAGAACAAGAAATTAGGAAAATCGCGGCATATGAAAATATCGGTATCAAAAGTGCAGCTTTTCTGCATAATCATGGAAAACTAAATCCTGGAGGTATTACAAACCTTCCTCATCGACCTTTACCCCACCGAAATTCATCACAAAATCTAACGTCCCCTCACTTCGACTTCTCTAACTTCCCTGAATTAGGAGATATAAATCTTGAACAGTTAAATCAAAATCATAACCAGAACTTTACAGACCATCACTATAGCAATGCTCTGAAAAAACCCTCTTCCCCAACCCATTGTTCCTATACCTCCTCCTGCTCTCCACTTCCTCAACAAAGAAACACTAATCCATCTCAATCGGAATCTCAACCTAATCAACCCTTCTCCTACCTTTACTCGAGAGAATCAAGCCCTTCTGGTAATGGAATTCTTTTACAAAATCGACCCCTTAGCTCTCCATCTAGATCTCCTACCCCTCCCCCCTCACCTTCTGTAAATAATGAAAATCTCATAAATATGATCTCATCCTTAATGGATTTACTCAAACTTTTCTCACCAATCATCTCCCTCTTCCAAAGTGGGGGATTTGATCAAATCGCTAAATCCCTTGATTTTATGAAAACCCAAACCCTCACATAGATATTGGATTTTCTAATATTATATATTACTATCATTCAATAACACATTGAATTTCTGCGATTATGAGAAATTTAACTAAGTTAAGGATTATCCAGTGGAATTGTAGAGGTATCGCAAATAAAAAAGGTAACTTGGAAAGAATTCTACATAATTATGATGTTGTATTGTTGAACGAAACTTGGCTTCAAAATAAAAATAACTTCTTTCTAAAAAACTTTAATGTCATTCGAAAAGATCGCACCGAACACATGGGAGGCGGTTTAATAATAGCAATTAGGAAAGATATTCCATTTACTCAAACTTCGGTTTATGAAGTTCCGGATCATTTGGACACACTGGCTATCTCTATTCCCTCTAATTGGGGCAAACTCATCATAATTAACATTTATAGAAATCCTAGAGCCCCTAATAGATCTATTGACTGGGACACTTTCATCAATTCCTTTTCTGGACGTTTCCCCTCCATATTTATTGGAGGAGACTTCAACTGCCATCACCAATCGTGGGGATGCGATATATCCTCTTCCTGCGGAAACAAATTATTAGAGGCTGTTGGGAATTCTACTCTTAGCATTCTCAATGATGGTTCTCCTACACGTTTTACCCGTCCCTATGAAGCCAAATCAGCTATAGACCTCACTATTATTTCAAGTAACCTATTCCCCCTGAGTGACTGGAAGGTTAATCAAGACAAAATGGGCAGTGATCATTTCCCGATCTCCACCATTGTTGGAATCTCTTGCTCTTTCTTTGAGTTTTTTTCCCACAAATACAACCTGAAAAAGGTTTGTTGGAGCACCTTTCATGAAACCTTAAAGATGTGCAATTCGAAGACACACCCCCTCGCGTTGCTTCAACTCCTTTCTTAGCACTTCAAGCATATTATAACCTCTTTGACTCAATTGATAAGGCCCTCCACACAGCAGGTCCAAAAATTGAAAACAAACCCTCCCGAGATCATCCAAATTCCCCACCCTGGTGGAATGAGGAATGCACCAAACTCGAAAGACAAAGAAAGGCCAAACTTGGCAGATATCGCCAACCTCTAAGATTTCTAACGTTTGGAATAAAATTCGAGGCTTCAGACATAGAGTACTATCTCCTCCTTCACCTACCACTTCCACTGCCAACACTGAAACAGTAACAAAAATGAAGGATTTCATAGAAAGATTCCACCAAGTCAGTGCACCCCCAAACGACCTACCTCCTTTTCCTCCCCTTCCTAATTCCCCACCCCCTTACGTTGCCACCATAACTTCAAACCATCTTTCTGCACCATTCAGACTCCAAGAAATAAAACATGCTGTAAAAAACTCTAAAACCAAATCCTCTCCCGGACTGGATAAAATTAACTATGAAGTAATACAAAATCTCCCTGATAATATCCTCAATCAACTTCTAAAAGTCTACAATTTAATCCTGAACGAAGGTTCCTTTCCTGAATCTTGGAGTAATTACCTCGTTTTTCTAATCCCTAAACCGAACTCACACAAATTCCGCCCTATTGCTCTTGCTTCCTGTTTCTTGAAACTTTTGGAAAGACTTATTACCAACCGATTAAACTGGTGGCTTTAAAACCAAATGCTTATCCACAACTCTCAGTTTGGATTTAGAAAGAATCGATCTTGTAGTGATAGTCTTGCCATTCTATCCACAGAAATTCATACCTCCTTTGCAAAAGACTCCTATACAGCAGCATTGTTTCTCGATGTAGAGGCGGCTTATGATAGGGTAGTTCCTAATATTCTAATTAATGACATGCAGGAGCTGGGGGTCCCCTGGAAAATCTGCAAATTCTTTGAAAACTTAACTACAGAAAGGAACGTGTTCTTTAACATTAACAACTCAAACGTAGGTCCATATAAATTTCAGAGAGGTCTCCCCCAAGGATGTGTCTCTAGTCCAACCTTATATAACATCTACACAATAAATATTCATAAGCATATCCACCCCTTATGTAAAATTCTACAATTTGCTGATGACATTGTCATATTTTACTCATCACGCAACGTTCATGAATGCATCCACATCCTACAATTAAGCCTCAACTCACTACAAAATTTTTTTAAATTAAGAGGCCTCAATATCTCAGTCGAAAAGACTAAGTTAGTTGTTTTTAATTCCAACAAGAATCGCATTCCAAGGGATGCCCATGTTACCTTAGACAATAATAGAATCTCTCTTTCGTATGAAGTGACCTTTCTAGGTCTGATTTTCGACTGCCAGCTAACTTGGAAACCTCACTTTACCTACTTAATAGACAGAATTCATAAAGTTACCAATATTATTAAATTTCTTAGAGGAACTTGGTGGGGTTCTCACCCCAAACCCTTGCGTATGCTTTATCACTCTCTAATTAGAAGCTTTCTTGAATATGGATGTCAAGCTTTAACAATTTATAGCTGCAAACCATATGATCGGATTTGCAAACTACAGAACCAAATTCTAAGACTAATCCTTGGCTATCGTATAACCACCCCTATCCCAGTCATGTATGCCGAACTTAAGGAAACTCCCCTGCTTCGCCGTTTACAACTCTTAACTAAAAAATTTCTTTTAAAAGTCTTCTCAATGGAAGACCATCCATTACTTGAATCCCTTTACAGCTTAGAATCAACCACAGCTAAAAATAATGCTTACAATTATAGAAATACCTTCCTCTTACTAAATGCCTATATTCACTTAAACAAGTTTGAGTCCAAAATTATGTATTCCTATACTCCTATCCACTACCTTTTAGACTACTCTCTCGAATTCGACTCCCCTCACATAAACCTACAGTTAGGCGAAATCTTGATGAAAAGTTCTTCCCCAAACCTAGACTTTAATCAATATATTAGAGAAAACCTAAAAAATACAACAGTCTTTTACACATATGGTTCTAAGAAAGAAGTAACTCAACACACAGGAATCGGAATTACTTGTCCTCCTCTACAAATCTTTAAAACATTCAAATTATTTCATCACTCATCTATTTTCACGATTGAAGCTGCTGCTCTTGCTGAAGCATTAGAAATTATACTAGAGGAAAAAATATCCCCAGCTGTAATAGCCTCTGACTCCAAAAGCGTCTTACGTGCATGCCTGAACTTCAGCCATCTGGAAACCAAAAATTATTTTATTTACAAAATAAGAAATCTTCTCTTCCATGCGAAAGAAGCTAATATCAAAATTAGTCTCTACTGGATACCTGGACATAAAGGAATCTTTGGCAACGAAGTCGCTGAAAAACTAGCCAAAATGGCTCTAACCTCCGGAACCCCCTTGGATTATAGAATCCCTTACACTGATTTCTTTCAGTCAATTTATGACACGTATCTTAGACTTTCGAATACTGACTTAGAGAGAGATAGTACAAGTAGACGAGTGGGCCTTTATTATTTCCAAAATTTCTTTTCAACCTCTCCAAAACCTTGGTTTTTTCAATCAAAGTCAGAAAAAAGAAGTGATATTGTCGGTATCTCTCGTCTTAGAAGCAATCATTACGCTCTTGCTAGTAGTTTAGCTAGGAAAAATGTAGTAGAGTCGAATGTCCTTGCGGACACCCTGAAGAAGATATCAATCACGTTTTATGGGCCTGCCCCCGCTTTCACGAACAAAGGAAAAAACTTGAACTATCCTTAATTAAAATTAAAAAATCCCCTCCCTTCTGTGTGGAGAGCTTCTTATATGAACCTAATAGTTATGCTTGTAATCTAATTGTTAAATTTCTAAGAGACTGCGAACTACTAGTTTAAAAATTTGCTATTCTACAATATCGCTTTCTTCCTCTTTGCTTCTCTTTACTTATACACTTCATGCTTTGAATCTTTAACGCTTTACGGTACATGAACCCCACAAGTAGTGAAACCACATATTGGACACAACAATTCTACTTTGAATTACCCGCCTATTGTACACTGAGCACTGCTAAGCAACTACTACTCCATCTATACTCTGGCTACGAAAATATATATTTAGAAGTTTAAATCATTATAAAATATTTGCTATGGCCGGATAGGTCTCGCTGTTACCAGCACGGAATGTCCAACGCGGAAACCTGGACATGCCTACAGACCTAGCGCTAAGGAAATACACCAAAGAAGAAGAAGAACTGACACGTAGGCAAATGAGGCGAGCAGGTACACTCTGAGGGGCCAATAAACAATGTGCCAGCCAAACGTATTAGAATAACGGGGAAGTTAGAGAATTATATTTACTGAAGTCTTTAAGTTGGGATTTTCCGCCGTTTATGGTGTAATTTAAATAATTTATTGTCAAACAGATGTCCAGGAATAAGGGTATATGGGTCATTTTCGAAATTCTCATTTGTATATCTCGCTTCGGATGAGTGGGCTGGTGTACCTGCGATCTTGCAATTAGTACGAGGGGTCCACCACTTTGATATTCCTGATACACTCACTAAATATTGCCATGTATTCTTTCAATATTCCCAGATATTTGTGATATTCCCAAATATTCCCTTATACTCCTACATATTCCCACATATTCCAGAGTATTCCTAAATATTCACAAATGTTCTGAAATATTATATTTTCCAATTCCCCGATTCCTTCCCTTCCGTTCACCTATTGTATTCGTATAGCTTTTTCTCTGGTGCCTTTTCCCAGTGGCAAACTTCTCATCGGCATATGCATCGGACTCAGTACACCATTGACATTATATTTGACACTTTTTCTGAGCGATGAAACTATTTTGCTACTATTTAAAGAAAATTTAACTAAATACGCTATTTTTTACGATTGTTTGCTAATGCCACTATTTCTTTACTTTACCTTGAAAAATATTTTTCAACCTTTTTCGCTAATTGGCTAAAATAATATGTGCGCCAATTCAACAAATTAGAACAAAACGGAAAATTGTCTCAATGGCTGATTAGGGGCCGTACATAAATTACGTAAGTTTTTTTTCTGAAATTTTTTACTACGTATCCCCCTTTGTTTGTTAAATTTTCAACCAAATAGTTGCATTTTCAACCAAGAAGATTAATTTTCTACCAGAAAAGACGAATTTTCGAAAAAATTCCATACACATTAAATTCAATAGTTTGAACAATGGATGTGATGTTAGTCCAAATTTTATTTAAATAATTTTTAGTTTATATTTGTTTCATTTCTAAAAATTTTTAACTAAATAATTCAATTTTTATACAAAAAAGATCAATTCTAACAAAAAATGTAATAGTTAAATTTTCATGTAAGAGAATTATTTTTGAATAAAGAAAAAAGAATTCCTGCAAAACAGTTGAATTTGCAGTTGAAAAAATTACTTTTTAATTTAAAACGACGAATTTCCAACTAAAATTATGAATCTTCAACCAAAAAAAATGAACTTTTAGGAAAGTAGTCCAATTTTCAACCAAGGAGTTGAATTTTCAACTTAAGAAGAATTTTCAACGAAACATGTAATAGTTGATATTTCATAAAAAAAGTTTCAATTCAAAATAAACAACATTTCGATTTACCAAGAAAAATGAATTTTGAACAAAATGCTTGAATCTTCAACTAAAAAAGATTTATTTTCAACCAAACAATTGCATATCTAATACAAAAAATTAATTTTCTATCAAAAAAGACAAATTCTAACAAAATACGTACATTGACAAACAAGTAGTTAAATTTTCTACCAAATTGCTGAATTTTCAAGCCAAAATGACGAATTCTTAACAAAACAGGTGAATCCTCAATCAAAACAGATGAATTTGCAACCAAGCAGTTATTTGCATTTTTAACAAATAATATGAGGTTTCTACGAATTAGCTGCATTTTCAACCAATTAGTTAAGTTTTCAACCAAGAAGATGAATTTTTAAAACAGGTGATTAATTTTCTGCCAAAAATATGAATTCTAAAAAAAAATACTGTTTTGAAAAAGTAATTTTTTACAAAAAAAAGACGAATTTTCAACAAATTACATAAATTTTCAACTAAATAGTTTGAACAGTGAATATGATGTTAGTCCATATTTTATTTGTTTGACATTTAGTTTATTTTTTTTTTAGTTTCTAGAAATTTTTAACTAATTAGTTCACTAAAATAATACTTGAATAGGATTTGAAATTGGAAAAGAGAGTTTAATTATGAACCTAATAATCTTAATTTATTTTAAAATTGAAAATAGTTTATGAAGTTTCATTCGGACTAACTACTAAGGCTTTGGAATTGAAACAGTTGAATTTTGAACATGTTAAACTCTGTAAATTGTTTAATTTTGAACATATTCAGGATCGTCTCGTAAAATAAATGATTGTTTGATTTTTAATCGAGCAAAAATTTAATTTAAAAGAATCATTCGTGGGTGTGGTGAGCCCACACTTGTAGTTATTTATAACTACAAGAAAAACCTAGAAACACTACCCGAATCGGGTAGTGTCACGCCTACCCTGAAAGGGAAATGGTTTAATGGTATATATATTCATTATTTTTTATTCACATTTGATCAACGTAAAACGTTTTTTATCAAACATTTTAAATTCAAACGCTTTCAATGTTTAATTGTTTCAGCTTGAAACATGCATTTTAAAATTCTTTAGATTCAGATTGAAAATGTACGCTCACAAATGAAGACTTAAAATGGAACATTGTTAAAGTAAAATACTCTATAATTACGTATTGTCAACTAAATGATCTCATAATTGAAAAAGCCAAGAGTTGAACTGAACATTTACAAAAGTTGAAATTTAACCTATTTGTAATTGCATTACATCATGTGATATGAAATTTGTGATGTTTTAAGTGATGGGACAGATCTTTCTTCTAAAAATTTGTAAAATTCCAGGTAAAAAAATAAATTCACTCTCATTTCCCGGCTTTTCCCGGTATTAACAAATTTCCAGTAATTTCTCGGTCCAGCGGCCACCCTGATTTTGATTATGTTTGTTCAAATTGTTATGTACAGCTATTTTCGTAAGAAAACAATGTAAAGTGAAACTTTATTTTTTTGAAACCTATTTCATCTCCCATTTCAAAATGATCTGAGTATTCGACAGCGTGCGTTATCCTGACACCCTTAGGAAATGCTAAAAGTGAATACAAAAGTTGATTTCTTTGGGCATTTCTCAATTTTTGAGCATTCAACGCCTAAAGCAGTGTAAATAGGAATTAAAGGGTATACAATTATCTGTAAATTTATAAAAGGAGAACTTTTTATCTCTAAAAATAATTCACGACCTTCAGAAGTCAATGTTGAGTTTAAAAAATATTTTCATCAAGATTTGCGGTATTGCGAATCGTCGCCAAGTACAAAAAAAGCAACCAAGAATCGTTTTCTTATCTGAAATAATCAAATTTTTTAATTTCTTAAACAATTTTTATACAGGAATCCACATTTTGATAGTTATTGAATGAGTAGGGTCCATTTCTTTTGAAAAATGAATTCAAAATTCCTGCCAATGACTCTTTGCAACGATACATTGCCAATTGACAACAAATATTAATTCTTTGACCAATGTTTAGACAGACATGCACTGCTTGACTCTATGTGAATCATCCTTTTTTATTGCGTTTTTGTACAAACTGTCAGGCAGATGAAGAATTACATGTGTGTCAATATTATTTTTAAGTTTCAGTATTAGAAATTTTTTAAAACAAATCACATATACAATTATTGTTCAAAATACCTGAAAATTATTTTAAACATTTGTTCATCAATAAAGAAATTTGTGTGGGAAGTTATTTAACTCGCCGCTATGCAACAAGAGATAGACAAAGATGCCATTTTTCTTGTTCCTGTAAGTTCAAAATGGTCCTTTTTACAACAAAAGTTTAGGAGACGTTGTATGAGCATCTCCAATTG
>CAKNYM010006111.1:0-14322 GCA_932195095.1 Andricus curvator | reverse complement strand
CTGTTGGGGTTCATCATGGTTTTGGATGATGCACAAGGATGCGCATTTCCACAGCACTAACACTATATATAGAGGTTTAACTATACACTAGTTGAGAGCGGAACACGCGTGCGTATGTAAACACTAACAATAACACCAATAACCGGCGCTCTCGTAAACACGTCCGAACTCGATGGTGGTCGAGTCGAAACTGTTATTTTGAAATTGTAAATGTGACCTAACCTATTTTCATTCTCAAAATATTGCACTCTGATTATTTGCAAGGAGTTAAAAAAAATATAATTTTTTTTTAAGACAATGAATCAGTGGGCTACAAAGAAAATGATGGCTATTCAGGGTTCTCATGCAATTATTTAAGGGATCATGGATTTGCAAAAAATGTATTGTTCAAAAGGCTGTGAATAAATTATAGTTCGTCATACGAGAAAATGTAATGAGAGTAAAAAGTTTTATTTTGTGCCAAACATCCATAAACAATGTCAAAAAATCAATCCTAGTTATTGAGTGTTTTCATTTGTAACAATTATTAAAAACAATAAAGAAAAAGAGTTTATGAAGAATAAACAATTTTATTACTGTCAGGTATAGGTTTTATAGCAGTTTCAGGGAAAATTATGACACTGGTAAGCCTGGATGATTTTTATTAACAAATAACATGTCCAGACGACTTCCTCTTGAGAAGGGCAACTTTTTAACAACGATTCATAGAGAGAAGTTTTTATTCGATCGGAAAAATTTTTTTTGCCTTTAAGAGGTCTAACCTCGATATAAATAATGTAATTTTTCGACCTTTTTCTGAGCAATAGATTCTGTGGTACAACTGTGCAAATACGTCAGTTTAGTTAAAAAATCATTTTTTTGTAATGCTGTAAATTTTAAACTGTTTATCGCACGAAAGAACCCAAGAGGCGTGCAAATTCTCGTAAATACCATAAAATCATTTAATCTCTCGAAAATTTCTTTGGATCTCTTAAAATACCCTAAAATAATCCAAACCCTTTCAAATTCTTTCAAAATCCCCTGAAATTTTTAAAAACTCTCGAAAATTCATTGGAATTCTTGGAAATACCTTAAAGAATTAAGTCACGAAAATTGAGGGCTTTCAAACAATTTTAAAGATTTTCAAATTTTTTCAGAAATTAAAAAATGTTTATGTTTTTAACATTTTTTGAAGGTTTTGAATTTAAACCATTTTTTAAACGTTTTTGAATTTTTTTAAATATTTTATGATACTTAAAATGGTTCCAATCTACTTTTAATAGATTTTAATAATTGAAAGGAATTTCAAAAGATTTTAAATATATTACCTTATCTTTAAAATCCTTTGAAAAACAGTGTGTGTGAAAGGATTTCTCTTCGGATCGATCGTTACCATGTATACCATTAAGCCATTTCCCTTTCAGGATAGGCGTGACACTAACCGATTCGGGTAGTGTTTCTAGGTTTTTCTTGTAGTTATAAATAACTACAAGTGTGGGCTGATGATAATACAGATTCCTAGTAAAAATTGATTTGTATATAACATCTTGCATAATAAAGTGTATTTGAGAAAAAGAATTCTTCCTCTGATCTCTCTAGTAGCTCAGTGGTTAGAGCACCTGACCGGAAATCAGTTGACCTCGCGTTCGAATCCGAGCGGAGTGAAAGGAGAAGATCTTTTTTCTGAATAAATTTAGTTCAAAATTTTTCAATTTATAGCTCCATCTAGTCTGAGGACGTTCAATATTTTCTGTATTAGAGGATATAACTTTGATCGATATGGTAGATTTCCATTTTCACAGTGTGTGTGAAAGGATTTCTGTTCGGATCGATCGTTACCACCTCCGATGATAATACAGATTCTTCCTAGTAGAAATTTTCAATTTTTTACATTTTTTTTCAAAATCAGCTTACGTTCACACGAAACGCGATATCGAGTTAAAAATTTGTAAAACTAAATATGAAACACTGAGAAACGCGGGTCTGGTCCTAAATTGTTATAAGTATAACATTTTTTTTTATCACAAAATTTGTTTTGCTTTTTTCATAGTTATAAAAATTTAGAACCTGACCGGCGTTTCTTAGTGCTTCATATTTAGTTTTCCAAATTTCCAACTCGATATCGCGTCTCGTGTTAACGTAAGCTGATTTTGAAAAAAAATTGAGGATACGCTCACATGGCCTCAAATACCTTGAAAAATTTGAAAATTTCTACTAGGAATTCGTATTATCATCGGAGATGGTAACGATCGATCCGAAGAAAAATCCTTTCACACACACTGTGAAAATGGAAATCTACAATATCGATCAAAGTTGTATCCTCTAATACAGAAAATATTTAACGTCCTCAGACTAGATGGAGCTATAAATTAAAAACATTTTAACTAAATTTGTTCAGAAAAAAGATCTTCTCCTTTCACTCCGCTGGGATTCGAACACCAGGTCAACTGATTTCCGGTCAGGTGCTCTAACCACTGAGCTACTAGAGAGATCAGAGGAAGAATCCTTTTTCTGAAATACGCTTTATTATGCAAGATGTTATATACAAATCAAAAGATCTTTTTTCTGAATACATTTAATTAAAAAATTTTCAATTTATAGCTCCATCTAGTCTGAGGACGTTAAATATTTTCTGTATTAGAGGATATAACTTTGATCAATATTGCAGATTTCCATTTTCACAGTGTGTGTAAAAGAATTTCTCTTCGGATCGATCGTTACCATCTCCGGTGATAATACAGATTCCTAGTAAAAATTGATTTGCATATCACATCTTCTATAATAAAGCGTATTTCTGAAAAAGGATTCTTCCTCTGATCTCTCTAGGAGCTCAGTGGTTAGAGCACCTGACCGGAAATCAGTTGACCTGGTGTTCGAATCCCAGCGGAGTGTAAGGAGAAGATCTTTTTTCTGAATAAATTTAATTTAAAAATCTCTTAAAATCTTTAAAATTCTACGAAAGCCCTCAATTTTCGTGACTTTATTCTTTGAAAACCATTAAAATATTATAAAATATCGAGAAATGACATGGAATCTAATAAAATGTATTCAAATTTGTTGGAATATTTGAAGTACTATGAAATGGTTTGCGATTCTGAGAAATTTTTAAGAATACTTAAAATTATTTAAATCCTGGAAAATCTTATGACATTCCTTGAAATTACTTTAAAAACCTTTTGAAATATTTAAAACTGTTCGCAATTTTCTGAATCCCATTAAATCTATTGAAATATCCTAAAATCTTATAGATCCTACACATATGAAAATCTATGAACATTCAAGGAAATTCTTTAAAACAGCATGGAATTTTTGAAATCCCGTGGAATCCTCTAAACTATTGTAAACATCTATCCAAATCTTTAAAATCCTGAAAAACCCTTAATTTTTCTGAAATTCATTGAAATATTATGAAATTTTTAGAAATTTGTTTCTATCTACCGTAATCTCACAAAAATCGTTCGACATTTTGCGAAGTCTCTTAAAATCATCAAAAATGCCTTAAAAATTTTCAAATCCTATCTAGTTTGGGAAATTCTTTGCATTCTAATTTTTTTTTAACTTCTTAATATCTCTTGAAATCTTCAAAATAACATTAAATCCCAGCTCGTTTCTGTAAATATTGTATCCAAATTGAGGGCGCGAAAGAATGAATTAATTAATAATTTTATTCTTGTATTTAAAGCTTTTTCTGGAAGTATATTCAATATACGTCTACATTCTCTATATGTTTTATAATCCCCTTAAGTCTAAAAATACAGCGAGCACCTTCCGTAAAGCGGACAAAGCAGGACGAGTGGAATTTTCATAAACAAGTGCTGCGGCCATAACGATAAAAGCAACTAATTGTCCAGGGTAGTACGTATGTTGGAGATCCGCGTAAACGTCGCGTTGGCGAAAAGTTGAAACATCAGAATGGCTTATACCTCGACATCGTTCTGGGGACACCTATCGCTGGCGGTACACTCGCTGGCGGTACACTCGCATATTTTAAGCCGGTCATTTTTCAGCATTCGCGCTATACGTCTGTGTCGACTGGCATCAAATTTGCATGAGACAGCTATTCAAGTGCGTTGTTTCACGAAAGTTTCGTCGAGAAATTGCCTGGGAAAACATCATTTCGAAAATAGACCTTGCTATTTTATGTCAAGGCTTGCGACGCCACCTTATTTTTAATTCACATTTTCCTCTCCACTGAAAAAACCCTCGATTTCAAATGTCAAGTAAAATATGTCAGAAGCTTTTCTCATCGAAGGAGAGGTAGGGTGAGTAGGATACTTTGAACACTTTTTTCATCCGTCCCCTTTTTTCATCACAAAGCATCATACCTTGAACCCCTAGGGCGACGTCATAAATAAAAACACCTAACTGCCCTTTTTTAGCTTGAAATCTTTTCTTTGACTTCACTTTATAAACGCCTAAAATAAAGATACAAAACTTAATATTTCAACAGACTTTACAACTCAAAATGCTCTCAAAACAGGGTGGTTTTTCACTAAAATAGGGGAAAATTTTTTTCAATGAAATTAATGTAAACGAGATACATTTTGAGTTTAATACGATAAGATTAATATCTCAAGTCGAAAAATATTGCATCCAGAACCAAATAGTTGAACTTTCAAGCAAAAGAGACAATTTTTTTGAACAAATAGTTGCACTTTCAGTATAAAAACTTGATCGAATTTGAAAAAAAACAACATCAACAAGTAAAACTTTCTTCGATCGTTCCAATGAATTTGAATTTTCAGCCTGCAAAGACGAATCTTCAACTATACGATCGAATTTTTAAACAAAGAAAAATTACGCTCAACCTTAAATAGGTGCATTTTTAACCAAATAGTAGAATCTTTAAACCAAAACGACAATTTTTTGGAATTCAGTTGAATTTTCAACCAAGAAAGTTAAATTTTCAACCAAAAACTTTTGACCATAAAAGATGTAATTTCAAGCAAAAAAAGACGAATTTTCAACAAGGCAGTTGAATTTATAAACAAAAAAGATGACTTCTAATAAAATATTTGAATTTTCAAGAAAACAATTAAATGTTAGACCTACGAAGAGAATTTTTCCTACAAATAGTTGAATTTTTATCAAAACAAAAAATTAATTTTCAACTAAATAGTTGCCTTTATAACCAAATACTTGAACTGCCAAGCAAAAGAGCCGAATTTTCAAATAAATAGTCGAATGTTCAATCAACAAAGACAGATTTTTAATCAATTAATCGAATTTTTAAACAAAAAAGGATTACCTTCAACCTGGAACAGTTGCATTTTTAACCTACGTGTCGAATATTCAAGCCATAAAGACGAATTTTTTGAAAGACAGTTGAATTTTCAACTAAGAAATTTTCTACTAAATAATATTAATTTGTAATCAAAAATACGAATTTTCAACAAGGCAGTGGAATTTTAAATGAAAAATATGACTCTTTAATAAGAAATTAATTAACAACCGAAGAGTTGCCATGAAAACAAAATAGTTAAATCGTAAAGAAAAAGGGACGAATTTCAAACGTACATACGGGGCATAATTTCTGAAGTGTACCCACATCGAAAATGAAAGTTGTCCGATCGGGCTAAAAATTGGCCCAATTGTAGTCCTATTAGATAGTACTCCTCACACCAAAAATTAATTCATTTTGATAATTATTTATCAAATCAATAGGGAATGTTCAACAAGACAGTTAATAGATGATAATCCTTTTAATGAATATTTAAAAAAGTAGTTCAGCTTTCAAAAAAGCAGTCAATACATCAATTTTAATGAGGAAGATTAATTTTTTACCAAGAAAAGATGAATTTACAACAAAATACATCAATTTTTAATCAAATCGTTTAATTTTCAACAACAAATGATCAATGTGCAAAAAATAATGGAATAATTAAATTTACGGGTAACAAAAATTAATTTTCTACCAAAAAAGAACGATTTTACAACAGAACAGTTTAATTTTCAACTAATAAAATTAATTTTTAACAAAGTAGTTGAACCTTCAATCATGTAGTTACATTTTGAACCAAAAAATATGATTTCGCAATGAAAACTTTAGTAGTTAAGAAAATTAAGTATCAACTAAAAGCAAAAACAAAATCTCAACAGCATGGTTCAAGCTTAAAACAAATGGTAAAGATTTTAAACAAAATAAATGAATTCTGAACCAATACTATAATAGTGGACTTTTCAATTGAAAATAATTAACTTTCAATGAAACTAGTTTTATTTTCTTATTGCGCTCTATTAATTTAGTTCGCATTCAAGCAACAAAACAAGAAAAAGGGGAAGTTTCTTGAAGCAGGGGAAGAAATTCGTTGAAAAAGGAAAAAAACGGTAATAGACGAAAGAGCGTGAAGTCTGTATTTAAAATAAAATTGTAAGATAAGATCACTAATTATCATTATTTCAAGCATCTCAAAAAAAATTTTTTTTACATTTATGTTGTTCATGCGTGACATCACATTCTACTTTAACCCCACCATCCTGGCAGTGTGACTTAGTTTTTGATCGTCTTACGAATTTATAAAAATTGAAATTGCTTTGTTTGTAGGCCATAGATTCACTTTTCTGTGAAATAAAATCACATTGAATTTCTTTTAAATAAACTTTCTTCGTACTGAAGTCACTTATTTATCTTTAAAAAAAAAAAATTAGTTAGGGATTTCCATCAATTAATAAACATGTGACTTCCTGTAGAATAATAATGATGACAAATAGAAATAAGGAAATCGATATTATCCATTATTTCGAATTCATAAGTATCCTTCTATATAATTAATTTTAAATTTATTTGCTATCAAAGTACATTTTCATGATCGTATTTCTCTTTATTCTGAAGATTGGACACTAGGGTGGTCCAAAAATTTTTTTTTCGAATTTTTATATCCAAATTTGTTCGAATCAACCCAAAAATAAATCCATTTTTTTTGTTTTGAAAAAAAATGATATTTAGGGGTGGCGCAAGCCTCATGAAATTTAACTTGTATTTCCCATAAGAAAAAAAGATGTTTTTGTAAATCTTATTCAGAATCCTCAATATTATCTCAATCGAGTTGAAACTGAACATTTCTCTTCACAATTAGCCATAGAATGCAAATAAAATATCACTTTACAAAAACCAACACCATAAGGCTGTTTTATAGGGTCCCAAAGAAACCCCATAAGTAAAAAAATGGGTTTTGCGAATTTTTGGCGCCAATTATGATTTTTTTGCGGTGTTTTTAATGCGAATCGTTTCTAATACATAAAATATGACTTTATACTGAAAATTAGATATTTTAATGAATTGTTTAAACAATTTATTATTGTTTTTAGCAATTTTCTCATAGAATGGAGTTAGAAAGACGCGGTTTTTTCACAAATTTTCCAGTTGTTGTCCAATTTTCAATTAGAGGGAAGTGATAGTTCATCAATGTTAACAATAGTGATTGTTTAAACAATTTATTATGATCATTAATAATATTATATTTGAATAATGCTAGAAAGTTCCGGATTTTTTTTAAATTTCTGGCTTTTTGTCCAATTTTCATCTGTAGTGAAGTAATAATAAATTCAAGTTAACAAAATAATTGTTTAAACAATTTATAATAATTATTAATAATATTATATTTGAATAATGCTGAAAAGATGCGGTTTTTTTTAAATTTCTCGTTTTTTGTCCACTTTTCATTCGGAGTGAAGTAATAATGAATTCAAGTTAACAAAATAATTGTTTGAACAATTTATTATACTTATTAATAATATTATAATTGAATAATGCTAGAAAGATGCGGTTTTTTTTTAAATTTCTGGCTTTTTGTTTAATTTTTATTTGGAGTGAAGTAATAAAGAATTTAAGTTAACAAAATAATTGTTTGAACAATTTATTATCATTGTTGATAATATTCTCTTTGCTTGATCGGTAGAATGTTGCGGTTTTTTCTGAAATTTTCAACTGTTTGTTTATTTTTTATTAGGCGTGACTTGATAATTAATTAGATTTAGCAAAAATAATTGTTTAAACAAATTATTATTGTTTATGACTATCTTCATCTATATTGATTGGGCCTGATAGTTGCGGTTTTTGGCAATTTTTACCTTTCTGTTCTTTTTCATTTAGTAAGGTAATAATTAATTAGAGTTAACAGAAAAGTTGTTTAAACAATTTAATATTGTTTATAACTATCTTTTCTCAGATAAGTGCTAGAAAGTGGCGGTTTTTTCTAAAATCTTTCACTTTGCATCGCCTTTTTATTTATGAACAAGTAATAAGTCAACCACAACAAGAATGATTTTTCGAAAGGTATTGTTTTTTTAAGTGAATTATTTTTGCTCTTTTCCAAATGCTTAAAAAAATTAATTTTAAGAAAAAAAAACTATTTTATACAAGAGGCAAAAACAAAGAATAGAATACTTAGGAATAGGTGGAAGGACTAGGTTTTTAAATGACTTGTAAAAGTTTTTTTTTTTTGATTACAACAAGAAGTTTATTGCAAAGCGTAAAAGAAAAACTTGGAATTGCAAATCTCTAATGTTTATATATATATATATTTTTTTTTATACCATTAAGCCATTTCCCTTTCGGCGAGCCTCTAGGGGTAAGCGTGACACTACCCGATTCGGGTAGTGTTTCTAGGTGGATAGTTTCTTGTAGTAAATAACTACAAGTGTGGGCTCACCACACCCACGACCGCCAACAGCAACGCAGTAGTATCAGACAGTCACCCATCCAAGTACTAACCGCGCCCAACACTGCTTAACTTCAGTGATCTAACGGGAACTGGTGTTTCCAGCGTGGTATGGCCGTTGCCATTTTGCCAGTTTGTAATTAAGCAGGCGAAGCAAAGTGAAAGATTTTAGAAAAAACCGCCACTTTCTAGCACTTATCTGAGAAAAGATAGTTATAAACAATATTAAATTGTTTAAACAACTTTTCTGTTAACTTTAATTAATTATTACCTCACTAAGTGAAAAAAGGACAGAAAGGTAAAAATTGCCGTAAAACCGCAACTATCAGGCGCAATCGATATAGATGGAGATAGTTATAAACAATAATAATTTGTTTAAACAATTATTTTTGCTAAATCTAATTAATTATCAAGTCACGCCTAATAAAAAATAAACAAACAGTTGAAAATTTCAGAAAAAACCGCAACATTCTAACGATTAAGCAAAGAGAATATTATCAACAATGATAATAAATTGTTTCAACAATTATTTTGGTAACTTCAATTCATTATTACTTCACTCGAAATTAAAATTAAACAAAAAGCCAGAAATTAAAAAAAAACCGCATCTTTCTAGCATTATTCAATTATAATATTATTAATAAGTGTAATAAATTGTTTAAACAATTATTTTGTTAACTTGAAATCATTATTACTTCACTCCGAATGAAAAGTGGACAAAAAACAGAAATTAAAAAAAAACCGCATCTTTTCAGCATTATTCAAATATAATATTATTAATAATTACAATAAATTGTTTAAACAATTATTTTGTTAACTTGAATTTATTATTACTTCACTACAGATGAAAATTGGACAAAAATCCGGGAATTAAAAAAAAATCCGCATCTTTCTAGCATTATTCAAATATAATATTATTAATAATTATGATAAATTATTTAAATAATCACTATTGTTAACATTGATGAACTATCACTTCCCTCTAATTGAAAATTGGACAACAAATGGAAAATTTGTGAAAAAACCGCGTCTTTCTAACTCCATTCTATGAGGAAATTGCTAAAAACAATAATAAATTGTTTAAACAATTCATGAAAATATCTCATTTTCAGTATAAAGTAATATTTTATGTATTAGAAACGATTCGCATTAAAAACACCGCAAAAAAATCATAATTAGCGCCAAAAATTCGCAAAACCCATTTTTTCACTTATGGGGTTTCTTTGGGACCCTATAAAACAGACTTATGGTGTTGGTTTTTAAAAGTGATATTTTATTGGTATTCTATGGCTAATTGTGAAGAGAAATGTTGACTGTCCCGATAAAAATTCAAAAAAAAAATTTCCAATGCATTTTTGGACCACCCTATTGGACACCCATTAGAATTTGTATCTTTTCTAACCTGTATGATGGATGAAAGTGATTTCATTTTTGCACTATCATGGACCTGGAGTCTCACAGACCGTTGTATATATTTATATCTAATTGAATAAGTAAAGAAGTATTTGTTGTCTAACTTATACAAGCATAAGAAGGGTCATTGAAATGAATTAGTAATTAATAAATTTTATCAACTTTTATTATAAATAATCTTTTGCATCAGTGGCAGAGGGAACCATATATCAGAAGCATGATGCGGTCTGGGAGACCGCACCTCCATAGCGTGGCCGTGCGGTATCACGGACCGCTTATGAGCTTTCAATTGATATTACTCACCAATTACACGGAGGTCTAGAGGGGGGCGGGCACATATTAGAACCATGGTGCGTTCTGTGAGACCTCACGTCCATACTTAAATGTAAACTAAGATAGCGGAAAAAATATTTGGGGATATCGGTTGTTCCTAAATTCTGGTGCACCAGAAATATTCATTCGAAGGCACTAAATTTTAAAACGTTCTAAGTTTATGTCCAATTTGGTAGAGCAATAACCAGTGCTTGTATAGGAGATAAACTAAAGATGAGTTTAATGGCTAAGGCAATAAGCGTATTGACTCACGTTCTATAAATTGTGTATGTACGGACATCCCTCTTGTTTGGACTTATCATTAGTAGCAGTATAATTACCGCGCAAATCGTTAAAACGTTTTACGTGCTGGAAACGCGTTGAAACTCTGGTGATACATTCTGCATATAATGAAATTTGCAAATCACACCAGCGAATAATAAATTAAAGATTAATTATCCATTGTCAATGCGTCATAATATTTTATATAAATGTATTGTGTTAAAAGAATACAAAAACGTCCAATATTTAAACATTTATTTCAAGGTGTGCAGAAAAATGGAAGTTATGGGAACAGATATTTTAGAAGAATATTTTTAAAAATTACTTTTAAGGTTGGTAATTGAAAATTGTTAGTAATCTGATAATAAGTAGTTGAAATAAGAATTTTGGGACAGCTTTTTTACGTTTATCAATATTCTGATGCGATGAAATCGTGTAAAATCGCTTAACTGATCAAACTGGTACCTCCACGCTAACTGTCCTATATGAGTTTAGCAGATTTTAGATAGAGAGGTCGTCGCTTGTTCGAATTTTCAATCCAAATTTGGACACGATTGGAAAATTTCCCAGGCAGGAAATTTATATATAGTTTATATATAATAAGAAAAATTAGATATGATTTTTATTTGTTTCATACAAAAAATGTATAAAAGAAATGAAAATTATATATAATATTTCAGATTATGTATCATTTTTCTGGCTGTGTGGATTTTTCGAAATAGAACAAATCTAACACATCAAACCGGCTTGATTTCCTTAGATCTTAAATTTTTTCATTTTTTCAATCAAAATTTATTTTTTTTTTCAAGAAAAAAGGAGTATTTTTTATTTTAAAGAATGTATCAAATACTGTAAGAAAATCAAGCCGATTTGATGTAGTTAGATTTTTTTTTAAAATCTTATGTTAATATTCGCTAAATCGAGTTGAAACTCAACACTTATCTTCGCAGTTAGCGATGAAATAGGAATTAGGAATAACTTTTTGAATATCATCTCCATAACACTATTTTATAGGGTCCCAAAAAACCTCGATTAGTGAAAATTTGAGTTATGCGAGTTTTTCGCGCTAATTATTATTCTTTTGCGGTTTGCAAATTATTTCTATAACAAAAATCTTATTTCCTACTGATTATTAGATGTTAAAATAAATTTTTCGAACAATTTTTCATTGTTCCTAGCAATTTTCCCTTAGAAGAAATATAGAAAGTCGCAATTTTTCTGAAATTTTCAACTTTCATTAAACTTTTAAGTTCAAGCAAGGCAATAATGCATTAAAATCAACAGTGAATTTTTGGAATAATTTATTGTTTTTTAAAACAATACTTTCCTGAAATAATGCTAGAACGTTGAGGGCTTTCCTGAAATTATCCACTTTTTAAATAGAGTAAGGAAATAATTAATGACAGTTAACAAAAATAAATTGTTTAGACAATTTAGTATTATTATTAATATTCTCTTTGGATAATACGAGAAAGATACGGTTTTTTACTTTTCTTTAGCTTTTAGCTATGAACAAATAATTGATAAAAATAGGAGAGAATCATTTTTTTTTAGAGAATCTCTTTCTTTTTTATGGATACGCTTTTCTGTAATAGAACCAGATACTTGAAATATTCTTCAAATTTTCTAGATGAATCATATTGAATGTAATTTTTCCTTGTAGTACTTACTGACAGACCGTTTGAATTAATATTTTTAAAACATTAGCATAATAGTAAAAATATTTTATTAAAAAGTATATTAATTATTATATTATTATTAATATTATATTAATATAATATTATTATTAAAAAAGTGGACAAAAATTCAAGAAATAACCGCAACTATCTAGCATTACTTTATGAATTTATTTCAAGAGAAAATTGCTCTAACAATAATGAATTGTCTAAACAATTGATTTAAATATCTAATCATCAGTAGAAAGTAAACGTTTTGCATTTGAAACAATTTGCTTGAAAAAACTACAAACAAATAATAATTAGCTTCAAAAACTCGCAAAACACACTTTTTCAATTATGATGTTTTTTTTAGAACTTTTTAAAACAGACTTATGGAAGCCGCCAAATTCAAAATGAAATTTTTGATATTGTGGTTGAAGTAAAGGCAATTTTCTGGGATGGGGTCAACTTTGCACGTAGCAACTTTGCACGTGCCCAACTGTGCACGTCGATGGCCAGACGGACAACTGTGCACGTCGTTGGTCAGATGGACAACTGTGCACGTGACAACTGTGCACGTGCCAACTGTGCACGTGCACAGTCGTCACTTGGACAACTGTGCACGTGCACAGATGGTACTTGGACAACTGTGCACGTTGAAATTTCGACGTGCACAGATGGGCTCCTGTGGGCTTGGACGTGCACAGATGTCACTTTCCTAACTGTGCACGTGCACAGATGTCACTTGTCCAACTGTACACGTGCACAGTTTTCACTTGCCCAACTGTGCACGTGCACAGATGTCCCTTGCCCAACTGTGCACGTGCACAGATGGAACTTGCCTATCTGTGCACGTGCACAGATGTCACTTGCCCAACTGTGCACGTTTATGTTCGTACATGAGGGTTGATACGAGGGTGGTCTTTTATATCTACGTATAATTATACGCCCTCACCTACGACTCGTTACAAAAACATTGCGCTCGTTTCAAAAAGGCTGTCAGTCCGCATTAGTCACGAAATGTACTATCTAATACTTTTATCTTATTAAGCTTCTTTGAGTCTCCCAGTGGGTCTAACTACTAACTACCGTGCCTACTCGGTAGGTCTTTATTTTTTTCAAGTTACTTATCTGTCTTTGATTTCACAAAATCGTTTATTCATTTGATGTATTTTCTTATGATGTAACAAAAAGTGAAGTTGAAAAAAAATTTTCAATAACTTTTATCAAAGTTTTACTGTTGTTTATGTGATGATGTACGGGGCTCATATCATGAGCACTCTGCTTCCTCGTCGAATAGATAATTTGCTTCATTAAAGAAGAAGGATTGATTATTTTAATAAAATTGTAAATCTCAATTTTTCCAATATTATAACTGGTTAAAATTTTCTTAATCCTCAATCAAATATATTAATATTATAGAACAATGGAAAATTTTCGAGTCAAGGAATATTCTGTTTGCATGCATTAACTGTGAATTATGATAATGAGAAAAAGTTTGAACTATAAAAAACAATTTTTAAAGTAGTAAAAACGTGCTAAGAAATGCAATTAACATGCTTCAGAACATTGTATCAGACATTTATCAACTGACGAAAGTTAAATTAAATGAATTAAATTTTTTTCGAAAATGTAACTATTACAAAGCTTTCTCTATGAGGAAGCAAAATAAATTTAAAGGAAGATTTTCTTATATTTATAATAATTTTGAAGGAATGTTTTCTTAAAAATAGCCTTTAAAATATTTTGAAACAAACTTTAGAAAAGTTAGTACGCTCCATTCCACCGGGATTGAATAATTTTAATTATTAAAAATTTATTATGCGTAGATATAAAGGATCACCCTCCTATAAACCCTTACGTAAGGACATAAACGTGCACAGTTGGGCAAGTGACATCTGTTCACGTGCACAGTTAGGCAAGTGACATCTGTGCACGTCCAAGACCACAGGAGCCCATCTGTGCACGTCTAAATTTCGACGTGCACAGTTGTCACTTGGACAACTGTGCACGTGCAC
>CAKNYM010006105.1:0-38663 GCA_932195095.1 Andricus curvator | reverse complement strand
ATTTTTCGTGAAAAAAACCAAGCACAGTATTTTCGGAGAAACTGACGTTGTTTTTTTGATTTTGCCAAGCTTTTAGGTTAGGGACGACGACAGGCGGAAAATAGAATGAAGTTGGCTGCGCACGATGCACGAGTCCAAACGAGGCAGCACGAACCCACCCGAAATAACATTTACTTTTTCCACTGTGCCTCACTTTTATCACTGTCCATTTACTTTTTCCACTGCATATGTCCACTTTTGTCACTGTTGCCCGGAAAGGTTGGCACTGCGCATGCGCCACGTCATCGAGCAAAAATCGGTAACTTTTTACACCAAAAACAGGTGGAAAAACTGGCACTTTTTCGCGAATTATAGAAAAACAAAATTATTCCCCTAAGAAATTTGCAAAAAGAAGTCTGTTGATGCTTTGTTCGATCTCGGATATAATAAATTACCAATTTTTTTACTCAAATATGAATAATAAAGGTCAACATTTTTAATTCTGAAAATTATACAAGTTTATGATGTTCATCTATGGTTGATACGATATGTTGTTAAAAAAATATTTAATCAATTTAAGACAAATTATGTATAAATTAAAAATGTTTTGTTAATCTACGAAAAATAAAGTGTTCGAAAAGTGTCAAGACTCATTTTTAAAACTTTTTAAGATAAATAATTTTTTTTATTAGACGTTTGTTATAACTTGTGCCGTTTTATTTTAAAAAATATCAATTTTCGTTTTTCGGAGAAAAAAATGGCTAGGATTTTGGAGTAAATTAGCTTTGAAAATTTTCAGAGAAATCGCTTTCCGATCGATTTGGAAAGCAAACTAATACTTCTGTCAATTTTGAGTCGAAAACATTAAATATAACTATTTAGTTTAAATAATAACCATACTTTAGAAGATGGAAAATTCGCTTTCATTGTCTGCGTCATAAGATTTATTATTATTATTATTATACCATTAAGCGTAAGTGCAGATGAATATATAGGTATAAGGTAGATAAGTATATAAATGTAAGGTATAGATATTTTAGATTGATCTAGAATTCTCGTGTTATTTATTCAAATGACACGTTCGTTCCACAACACTGCTCCGACCCAGGTTGCTGATCAATTTCTCTAGCGATCACCCCCAAATGAAGAGCCTCACAAAATTGTTATGTGTCATTCACTCTATTGTCACTCTGTTGACAAACTATTTGTCGCCACACTTTTTTGTCCTGGCATACTACTCTAGCTTCCTTCACGTCCATGCATTTTTTCATGCTAGCTCTCGTGTTTCTATGGCTTCTTATGTCTCTTCGGATTAATGTCTCATTCACAGATCCTAACCATTCTTTCGGCGGTCTACCTCTGGGCATTCTGCCATTTACTTTACCTTTATACACCCGTTTGGTCAGTCGTTCATCTTTCATTCTTTCAACATGTCCGAACCATCTTAACTGATTTCTTTCCCATGTGTCAACTATTGTCACTTTTGGACCACATTCTTTGAGGATTGTCTCGTTTCGGACTTTGTCCATCAGTGTTTTTCCGCATATTGTGCGAAGAGGTTTCATGCCAATCGCGTTCATTTTACTCCTGTCCTTCTCTTGACAGGTCCATGTCTCGCTACCGTATAGTACAGTCGGTACAAATATAGAATTATGTATAGCCATTCTAGCTTTTTTTGATATGTTTTTATTTCTGAGAATGGACCCTGCTCTACCGATAACCTTCTTACCCTTATTTATGCGCATATCCAACTCCCCATCTATTTCCGTCCCTAAAACCCTCATCCTATTTGTATAGCCTTAATAGTTATTTATGATACATGTGCACAAAATAGGTGATAGTGTGTGAGTGTGAATTCTGCAGCATAAGCCGCTGCCCAATGATGCAATCACACGAGTTAGCAATCACCTATGCGCACGTGTATAAAAACGCTATTTTTTGCAATGTCCGTTCGAAAAAGTTGTGTAAGGAAGATTTAACGAAAAATACTAATTTTTTGTATTACATAGAGTGCAATTAAGACCCCCTTCCCCCACCGTCTGCTACCCGAAAACGAAAAAATTAGTTAAAGTAGGCGCCGAGCGCCTACAAAGAAGGGTTTCGTAGCCTGTTAAGACGTTAATTATTTAAGTCTTAACGGAATCTTAAAACAAAAGATTTTTATATTTTGTAAAGAAATAAAAAAAAGGTTTGAAACAAATTGTTAAAAAAAAATTTTGAAAAAAAAAATTTTGTGAACAACATTTTTTTTTAATGTTTGAAAAAAATGTTGAAAAAAATTGTTAAAAAAAGTATGTAATACAATTTTTATGAAAAATGCCCTTTTGCTGTGCCAAATATTGGCGCTTATGCCCTTTTGCACGACGGACGGACACCCGACCGAAACCATAAGGGTTTTAGCCCGGGGCTACGAAACCCTAATCATTAAAAGATTTGTTCAAGTTAAATCTAAAATTTCCAGAAGATAACAACACCAGTGTTTAAAGTTACCTATGCCAGTGTCTAAACTACCTCATCTCGAAAGTGCGCATGCGCAGCCTTTAGGCACAATTTAGAAACATGAAAACGCCAACTTTTGAGGTGGGTGTTGCAAAAAGTTTATATCTTCTATATCCTTATAACTTGAATAATTACCATTTAAATTTTCCACACTAAAAAATTCCTCACAACCTTATTATGAATTTCAATCGGAATTCCTCATAAGTAAGTCTGAAACTACATTTTGAATACCCAACCAATGAAAAAAAGGACTCGACCGTTATAAGAAATTACAAATTGCTGTTATTGCAATAATTGCCACAGCTATGGTAAATTCAGTAGCAAAAAGTTGTTCTTCTTGGTGCAAGTCATAAAATACAAAAGCCCGCTAGCGTTCTATGAGGTGCTTTCGCTGAAACGAATCGTGAGATAAAAGAGCAATATATTGTTACACGTATATCTGCATAGGGAGATAAAATAAAGTCTTTTACAATAAAAGTATAAATAAATGTGTAAGTTTTATGCTCGAACAACTCCACTTCCTTTTTATTAAAATATTGGTATTGAATAGAGCTACTTTATTTTGTTTGTATAATTAAATATAATTAAATGCTGCAAAGCTACTTTTCCAACTATCTAATTAGCAACACGAAAGATGTAATAATTCTTAATTCAACTAGATATATTTCCAGTTAGTTTCTGTAGAGAAAACCTGATTTTACATAACCAATTATCTCGAAACGAGAGATCTCATCGAGAATCAGTAGAAAGATGAATTGTTCCAGAAGCAAAGGTTATCATTCATTTTCTAGTGACATCTTCAGTAAGAAAACGTTTTAATTAAGTAGTTGTCTAGTACGTGTTTTTGTCATAAATGGCCATGAAAGTTGTATTTCAAGAACGAGAATCACTTCATTGAATTTCTAATCTCGCATCACGCATCACGCCCCCGCTGACAATTAAAAAATTTCCTGCCAGCGAAAGTCGTTAGAAAATAAGAGATACAACCACACTTGGCACAATTTTCCCTGGCGTGTCGTTGATCACTATGGGTACTTATCGAATCACGTTTTCTGTTTACACAGTGTACGACCTGTCAACGTACTATCTGCGTTTGCAAATTTATTTAATGCTTCACGATTCTTAAAGTTTCTCTCCACTTCACTAGTTACAATAATTTCTTCAAGTTATCAAATTTAATTACGGGACTAACATTTTAATATGAAAGCTATTTCAACTAGAAGATGGAGTCGTTTTCGCGTTTAGTCTAACCTTTGCAGACCATGAGAAAAGATAGTTTGCATGCACGTAATTGGGGAAACACGAAAGACAACACATTACACCAATCACAATTTGCGTGAATACAAGTAATGAGAGACCTCGCGCACAATCTTCACCTTTTTCACATTCCCTGCAATATCTAGACAGGAAACGTAAACACTGAGCATTCATTTGAGTTAAACGTTTGCAGTTGATAAATGGGTCTTTGGAACAAATGATCTGTGTCATGGGAAATGAGGAGTTATTAGTTATGAACCATGTTTGATAATTTTCATTCTCTCTAAACTTAACTTTTAGCGAGGGGTTAACCAGTGTAGACATTTTTTTATACACCTGAATTCAAAGGAAAGAATTCAATGCATTGAAGGGAATTCAACGAGAATTCGAGAGAATTCAAGGAAATTCGAAAGAATTCAAGTGAATTCAAAGACTATCTCAGGAATACCAAGAGTTTAAAGCAGTTCAAGGTGAATTAAAAAAACTTCACGGGCATGTAGATAAAAGTCAAAAGAATTCAAAGAAGTTAAAGATTGATAAAAATTCAAAGAATTCAAAATATTTAATAAATTCAAGTGAATTTAGAAACTTGAAAGTAGAAGGATTCAAGAATTCGCTAGAATACAGCTGAAATTACTCTAATTCTTCAAAAAATTAAAGAGAATACGTAAGAATTTAACGGTATTCGATCATTTAGAAAATGCAAGGGAGTTCAAGAGAATACAGAAACGGGTGCCCGAGTAAAAATTCTTCGACTTGGTTTCGACTTGAATTGCCCCCAATCAAGACATGATGAGTCGAAAAGTTTAACTCCAGCATGTCTCCTTATTGAGACGGAGTCAGACTTCAATTTATGCCTTGGAGACAAGTTTCTATGTCTTGAAGACATATATTTATATCTTAAGTCGAAATTTTATGACTTCAAGACGAGCGGCTTATCACTTCGAGCATATACCTGCCCTGACAAAAAGGGTCATTCTGGCTGCCACAAAAGCTAATCTTTGTTAATAATATTAAGCGATTTTGTATATTTTTACACAATATATATATTGAATCAATTCATTTTTGTTTGTTTGTTTTTACGTATTTATAACGGCTCAGGAAATCCTTATAGAAAATTACAATTTTAATTTTGTTGAAGAAAATTTTTCAGGGTTATATTCATTTAGACCCACAGATTTTGAATTTTTAAACTAAAAATAACTAATTTGATAATTATAAAATTTTTCGTTCATGAATTTTAATCCTTCGTATCTGTTAACAGTCTCATTTCTGAGTCCAAAAAGTTCGTTGTCAGACAAGTTCACGCCGACTTGAAATCAACATGCTAAGACCATAAAAGTAAGACATTATGCTATGTCTCGACTCAGTTTTGAGACGCAGTCAGACATCGATGTCTTGGAGACGAAATCAAGACATCGCCAAGTGGAACTCAAGTCGAAGCATTTGTACTCGGTTGTATATCGGAATTCAGTAGTAGTTAACTTTCGACTTTTAAGAAACAATTTTTATAATAATTCCTATGAATTAACAAAAAGTAGGGCATGTAAGGATTTTGTGCAAAAATATAATGATTCACCCTTACTATAAATTCTGGTTAAAAGTATCAGAAGTTTTTGGTTGACAATTTTCTGGTTAGTCTTATCAGAAATTCGGGTTTTAACTAGAATTTCGGACAAGTTTATTCAGAAATCTTAACTAGACAGTTTTCTGGTAGCTTAGGAATACAACGTTCTGGTCAACATAACCAGATATTCTGGTAGACATCGATTGACGACTATAGAATTTCGATACTTTTCTACCTTCGTGGACTCTTCCAAACTCCCTGTGAAATTACCTGGACTGTGGCGCAAAGAAAATAATCTAACAAAAGTTTCCGAAAACAGAGTGTAGCAACTATATTCCGCTTCACTAAAATTTTGTCTTCTATATCGACGCCTCCATTCAATATGAGGCTATGTGCTGACAGCGCCCTGTATCACACTATTCCCTATGCGCCTGTGCTTATACACGGAGAGAAAAATCTAGGCATTAGCGCGTGCACATTTGTCACGCTTTAATAGCAAGCATTTCTCTTAGAATATATTCATGGATGCTTCTATTAATCGCACGATGCAACCCCACGGAAAATAAGCACAGCTCACACGCAATAATGCCAAGAGTTACTTGTATTGAGTTAGTAGCAAGCGCTGCTGTGCTCTAATACTTCTGCCTGTTGACACATTGGCACCACTAAATATTCGCAGGAGGCGTGGCCTAAAGGCAAACCGCAAGGAGACTCACCGAAAAAGTCCGTATGGAGGCTCTTGGAAATTTCGCTCGGCTAAGTTCACGGTATTAGACTATTAGTAATTAGAGCACAGCAGCGCTTGCTACTAACTCAAGTAACTCTTGGAATTATTGCATGTGAGCTGTGCTTATTTTCCGTGGGGTCGCATTGTGCGATTAATAGAAGCATCCATGAATCTTTGGGTGATCTTCGCATAAGCGTTCGTGGCTGCGATATGCACCTTATAAATGCTAAACCCCGGAATTTTCTCTCCGTGTACACAGCGCATAGTCTCATACACGACGCTGTCAGCAGATAGACTCATATTGAATGGAGGCGTTGATATGTGGATATATTAATAAATGGCAATAGATACAACACTCGAGACAAAAGCAGCATATTGTTGATGCATTCTGAATCTCTTCGTTAAGACTATTCTCTTCAGTATTTTATATAATATGCGCTTAGATCACTTGGTTGATACCAAAATTCTCGAACATTCACTTTTTTTTATTTATTGTGTACAATGTTAACATTTTCGAGATTATTTTGCAAAGACACTCGAAAAGTATATGCGTATAGTTTGGAAGTATCCCTGTACGCGTGTGAAAAAATTTCGTGGCAGTCTTGAAGCAAGCCTTTCTGCTGTCTAGTCCCAGTCTTGGCGCTATTTAGGTCATCTAGGAGTTCGTTACGAATTTGAATATATAAAGATTGTCCAGATTTTAGCTAGTTTTTAGACAGAATCACGGTTTGGACTTGAACAAAAATTACAGAGGTGAATTCAGAAAATAATAATTATTGAATACAAGATTTAGGAAATTACAATACATAAATGCACAAATGCTCAAGCAATAATTAATTGTACACTATTACATATTTCAGATAGTAAACAATAATTATTGAAGGTGATCGAAATCTTAATATACGAACTGTATTCTTAAGAACGATTTTTTTTAAGAATGTTTAAAAACATTTTCTTTCAATTGAATTATATAGTGAAGTTATAATAAATTTATATTGAATTTATAATAATTATAATATATATAATGCTATGTATAATATAGATAATATTCCAGAAAATCAAATATTATCATAAATGATTTATTTCATGTATTTTTATTATTTATTTATTGCGTAAATGATAATTAAGCCTAACGTATTAATTATTTAAAATAACAAACAATCATTAATTCGTAGCTTAATCGCAAGTATAATCATAAAACTTTATTATTTTCAATGATTTATTCACACATCAAGCAATTTTAATGTTTGAAAAATGTTCATGTTTTATTGAAATAAATATTAATTTGTGTTTAATTAATTTTAATTTGTGTAACGTGAAATTACCTGACTTTTCTAAGAGTTGACCAATATACATGTATATGAAATTTACTATGCAGCCTCTTAATTACTATTTCATATACCGAGTTTTTAGATTTACTATACAAATGTATAGTAAATCTATATTAAAATTGCAAACATTTTGAACAGTGTGGATACGTGTCTAAGAATGACCCTCTTCAACGAAGAGAGTGTAGATCTCGAAACAGTGAAGGTACGTGGGTTAGCTTTCGCAGATGACAAGATTATTATGGCAGAATCAATCGAGGACTTGCAAAGGATGTTGAATAAACTTAATACAAGCATGAAGAACATGGGCATCAAAATTAACGTAAATAAAACAAAGATCATGGTGTTTTAAGGAAAAAGTGAGAAAACAATGTGCAACATTCTCCTAAATGATGAAAGATTAGAACAAGTTGACAAGTACGTATATCTGGGTAGCCTATTCACTAGAAATAAAAATATATCAAAAAAAGCTAAAATGGCCATACATAATTCTATATTTGTACCGACTGTAGACTTGCATGTTGGTGGCGGAAGTGAGAACGTGTTTAGTGACAGGTGGAGAGAGAATTTTACGGAATTTGTGTGGAAGGTGTGAGTGGAGTGTGAGGGTGGAAGCCGAGGAGGTGAGTAGGGTTGTGTGGGGTGAATTGGGGAGATAAAAAGTGAGTTTCAGCGTGGGTGGGAGGTGGTATCTAGCTGGATAGGGAAAGTGAGGTTAGGTTGGCAAGTAATCGGGGGAGTTCGTGGTCAGGAGTCCTGGGCTTTCGAGGGTTCGAGGGTGGTTCTCGAAAAGTTAGGGGATGCTAAGGGAGAGAAAGGGGTGTCTGCAGGGACTGAGGAATTGAAAAAAAAGGGGGAAAAAGAAGGAAAATTTGGCGGCGAAAGACGCCAACATTTTGCAGAGACATCTGTCGGTTGCGGCAGGTACTGCATGGATAGATCCCATTTACCGGCGGTAGAGCGGGAGGTGGGCAGCGAGAGTACTGGCAGTGCTGGTAGTGAAACCGACGGGGAGGGAATTTTCCACAAGCCACGACGGCCAACAACGCGTCGCCCGGTGTCGAGCGGTGCGTCGGGGAGAGGGAGAAATCGGGACGGTGGCAACGAAGGAAGCGAGAAGGTAAGGGAGAGAGCGTCAAGCGCAAGTGACGGGGAGGATCTCTTGAAAAGGAAGAGAGACAGCCAAGAGAGTCCGGAGAAAAGCCTGGTCGAGAGCCCGTTTAAAAAAAGCGGGATAACACCTAGGTCACCCCCCAAAAAAATGGAGGGCATGTTGGAAAAGGAGGCTCTCGGGATGTTGTTAGGCGAGATCAGGGGGCTGAGGGAGGACGTAAGGGGGACCAAGGAGCAGATGGAAGGCATGAGGGAGGACTTGCGAATCAGAGATGAGAAATGGGAGAAGGAGGTGAAAGAGCTGAGAGAGAGAGTAGATGGGTTAGAGAGGGAAAGAAAAGAAAAAGACGTTAAAATAAAACAGATGGAAGAGGAGATTAGGGCGTGGAAAGAAAGGACGGAAAAAAGGCTTGAGAAGGTGGAGGGCAGGACGGAAATGGAAATAGGAGACGGGGGTATGGGGGGCGAGATTAAAGGTATTTGGGAGAGGGTAGGGAATATGATAGAAGAGAAAGTGGGAGAGCGTAGGAATGAAAAGGAGGAGAGGGCGGATAGGGAAAGGATAAGGGCAATGGAGTTGAGAATGGAGAGAAAGGAGAAGGCAGACAGGAGAAATAATATTGTGATAAGAGGGTTGAAGATGAAGAGCGGGGAAGAAAGGGAGGGCGTGGAAGCGCTGCTACAGAGCATAGGGTGGAATAAAGGCAGGGTAGGGAAAGTTAAGTTGGAGGGGAGAAAGGAGAAAGAAGTGGCGGTTGTGGAGTTAGAGAGCTGGGAAGAAAAGTTGGGGATAATGCGAAATAAAAATAGGATAAAGGATAAGGAAGTTTTCATCGATCACGACTTGACAAGAAAGGAAAGGGATGTACAGAGAATGTTGTACGACAGGGCTAGGAGGGAGAGGAGTGAAGGGAGATCGGCGAAGGTAGGATATCGGAAAATAAAAATAGACGAGAAAATGTGGGTGTGGGACGAGGAGAAAGAGGTGTTGAAGGAAGTGCAGGGGAATTTGTTTCGTAGGAAGTAGGGGGTGGGGGTAATGCAGGGTAGAGGAGTTGTGAAGGTGCTTTACTGGAACGTAGCAGGGGTAAAGAAGAAGGATGAGGAGTTCTGGAGGTATATCCAGGAATTTGATGTGGTAGGACTGGTAGAGACGTGGGTGGAAAGAAAGGAATGGGATAGAATAGAGCCAAAGCTGCCAAAGGGGTATAGGTGGAGACTCCAGGAGGCGGTCAGAGTGAAGAAGAAAGGAAGGGCTAGTGGGGGAATTATAACGGGGGTTAGAGATGGATTAGAGGAAGAAGCTCACGGAGAGGAAGAGGGGGAGGGAGTGCAAATGAGGAAAGTGAAGATAGGAGGGGTAAGCAGTAAGTTTGTGACAGTGTACAATAAGGATGGGATGGAAAGAATTAAAGAAAGGGTGGAGGACCTGTTAGGTGAAAGAGAGGAGGGTATGGTGGGACTGGGTGGGGACTTTAACGCGAGGATGGGGAGGGAAGGGGGCCTTTACAGGGAAGGGGAGAGCTTTGAAAGGAATTCGAAAGATAGGTTAATAAATAAGGAGGGGGAGATTCTAAGAGACTGGATGGAGGATAGAGGCTGGGCGGTGGCAAATGGTATGGCAACTGGGGACGAAGAGGGAGAATACACATACGTAGGTAAGGTGGGGGTATCGGTAATAGATTATGTAGTTATGAATATGCAAGGGTGGGAGGAGATGGAGAGATTCGCAGTAGAAGAGAGGGTAGAGTCAGACCATCAGCCATTAGGGCTGTGGATAAGGGGTGAGAACGGCGGAAGGCAAGGTGGGGAAGAAGTGGCGACGGGGGAGAGGGTTAGCTGGACGAGGGAGGCGATAGAGAAGTATAAGGAGCAGTTAGGGATGGTGCGCTTCGAAGGGGAGACGGTGGAAGAGATATGGGAGGATTTAAAAGAGAAAGTGAAAGGGTGCGTGCAAAAGAAGGTGTTTAAAAAGAAGAAGAAAGGAATGGTGAAGCCGTGGTGGGATAGGGAATGTAAAAAGATGAAAAGGAAGGTGAAGAGGAAATATAAGAAGTGGAAAGAGGGTACTGCGAAAAGGGAGGAGTACGTAGAAATGAGGAAGGGGTTTAGATTGATGTGTAAGAAGAAAGAACAGGAAAAGGAGAAAGAGCTGGAGGAGGAGTTAGGAAATGTTAAGACAGAGGGGGACGTCTGGAAGATAATAAATAGGTATAGGAAGCGGAGAGTAGGGATAAGCGAGAAGATAGGGAGTGAGGAGTGGAGGGAGTTTTTTAAAGAATCATTCCAGGGATCGGATTCAAGGAAGAGAGATGATGGGAGTAGAAGAACGGGGGAGGCAGAGATGGAGGAGTTGAATGACGAGGAGATAGAGAAACAGATAAGGAAGTTAAGAAGGTCAAAATTAGCAGGGCTGGATGGGGTAGAGAACGAAGCATGGCTGTTTAGTACACAAGAGGTTAGGGAGAGGCTGAAGGAGGTAGTGAGGAAAGTATGGAGGGGGGAGGGATTCCCACGAGGGTGGAGAGAAGGGTTAATAGTACCTCTGTATAAGAAAGGAGATAGGGATAGGCAGGAAAATTATAGAGGAATTACGCTAATGAATACGGCGTATAAAGTATACGCGATGGTGGTGGCGGAGAGGCTGCGGAAGGATGTCGAGGGGAAAGGAATATTGCCGGAGACGCAGGCGGGCTTTAGGGCAGGTAGGAGTACTATCGACAATATCTATGTTCTGCAGCACATTGTGGATAGAGAATTAGCGAAGAAGGGGTCGAGAGTTTACGCGTTTTTTGTGGATCTAAAAGGCGCGTTTCCGTCGGTGGATAGGGGGAGGTTGTGGGAGGCGATGGAGGATAGGGGAGTGGAGAGAGGCCTGATCGAGAGGGTAAGGGAGATATATGAAGAGACCAAAGATAAGGTAAGAGGAAGACAGGGGATTTCGGAGGGATTCTGGATGGATAGGGGGTTAAGACAAGGGTGTCCGCTTAGCCCAACGCTTTTTGCGATTTTAATTGCGGATATGGAAAGTAAGCTGGAGGTCGGAGTGGTAGGAGGAGTCAGGATAGGAGGGGTTAGAATTTGGTCGCTAGCGTATGCAGATGACATAGTGTTGTTGGCAAAAAGCGAGGAGGCCTTAAAGGAAATGATGAAGAGGTTAAGAAGATACCTGGATAAGAACAGGTTAGAACTGAATGCGGAAAAGTCCAAGGTTATGGTTTTCAGAAAAGGAGGGGGAAGGGATAAGGAAGGGGAGTGGAAGTGGAAGGGAAAGGCGGTGCAGGCGGTGAAAGAGTTTGTGTACCTGGGCTTCTTGTTTCGGAGGAATGGCGGAGTGGATGGTCACATAAAAGAGAGAGTGAGAAGGGCAAATGTTGTGATGAGGCAGGTGTGGGGGTTGGGAAAGAAGTTATTCGCAGATGATTTTGGAAGGAGAATGAAATTGTTTGACTCACTAGTGATGAGTGTGCTATTGTATGGAGTAGAGGTGTGGGGGTGGAAGGAAAGCGAAGAGGTAAATAGGATACAGGAGAGATATGTAAAGTGGACACTGGGGCTGGCAAGGAACACGCCTAATTATATTGTCAGGAGGGAGACGGGGAGAACGAGTGTAGGGATTCTAGCGGGGAGTCGAGCGTGTAAATATGAGGAGAAATTTTTGGAAGAGGGGGGAAGTAAGCTGGTTAGGGAGTGTTGGTGGGAGAAGGAGAACAGGAGAGGGGGCGGGAAGATGGAGGTTGAAAGAGAAAGGTATTTTAGAACGAATGGACTGCAGATGGATGAAGTGAGAAGGATGCATGAGGAAGGAAGGAAGGTATATGAGTTGGTTAAGAAAAACAGCATGGAGAGAGAGAAGACAGCAGGGGAAGAGAGAATAAGAGAGACAAGGTTTAATGGGAACTATGTGTGGATTATGCCAAGGGCGAGAGCGCAATATTTATGTGAGAAAGGAGAGAAAGGAAGTCAGGAACTGATAGCGAGGATGAGATGTGGTTGCATGGAGGGTTTCAATAGGTTCTGGCTCGCTAGGGAAAAGAGGATGTGTGAACTATGTGGGAAGGGGGAGGCAAGAGTGGAGCACTGGTTGGAGGAGTGCGTAGAGGTGGAAAGGAGTGAGATAAGCATGGAGGTATTGATGCATGAAAGGGGGGACAAAAGGGCAGTAGCATGGGTGAAGGGAGTATTGGGTAAGATGGAGAAGAAGAGAAGGAAGGAGGAAGAGGAATGGAGAAGGAAAGATTGTAAATAGAGGAGGAAGTAAATATAAGTAAATGTAAATATTGTAAATAGTAGATAAGTATTAGGTAATAGCCGCGGAGGCAAAGTTTGGTAATGCGAGACAAAGCAAGAAAGTAGGGACATGCGAGCGAGGCGAGGCGAATCGAAGAAGGCAATGCGATAAGAGCGAGCGGCGTTAGAGATAAGGTGTGGAAGGATGTTAGTTTTAAGGGTTAGTTTTAAGAAAATTCTGTAAAAAAAATGGATGTGTAAGCAAGTCAATTTTTTAAGGCCAGCAGGCTAAAGAATAAACGTTTATCTATCTATTTGTACCGACTGTACTATACGGTAGCGAGAGATGGACATGTCAAGAAAAGGACAAGAGTAAAATTAACGCGATTGGCATGAAACCTCTGCGCACAATATGCGGGAAAACACTAATGGACAAAGTCCGAAACGAGATAATCCTCAAGAAATGTGGTACAGGAGAGACACTAGTTAACATATGGGAAAGAAATCAATTAAGATGGTTCGGACATGTTGAAAGAATGAAAGATGAACGACTGACCAAACAGGTGTATAAAGGTAAAGTAAATGGCAGAATGCCCAGAGGTAGACCGCCGAAAGAATGGTTAGAATCTGTGAATGAGACATTAATCCGAAGAGACATAAGAAGCCATAGAAACACGAGCTAGAGTAGTATGCCAGGAAAGAAAAGTGTGGCGACAAATAGTTTGTAAACAGAGTGACAATAGAGTGAATAACGCCTGAAACTAAGACCTTGGATACTAATGGGCCCAAGTGGGGAACCACACATAACAATTTTGTGTAACACGAGAATTCTAGATCAATCTAAAATATCTGTACCTTACACCTATAAACTTATCTACCTTATACCTATATACCCATCCACAAACTACTATTTTCCAACCGAGCAAATTACGCCTACCCCGAAAGGGAAATGGCTTAACCGTTCAGTTCCCAGGATGAAAAACAAAATTTTTTTCTGTTATCTATTTTTTTCACTTCTAAAATTAAATTATTGATTCTCAGGTGGTCGGAAAAGCCAATAATTGAGCCAATGAGCTTCTATCAGAAGCTAAACAGACGCATCAAAACAGATGGCACCTCCTGTAGGTGCCTCCGGGAACTGGCGGGTTAATGGTATAATAATAATAATACTGCACACACGCGCACGCACACACACACACATTCGGTTCCGATTCCCTTGGAATCAAACCGAAGGGCCTATGACAAAGCCACCGAACGCGTCCTCGGGTTGCGTATACAGGGTTTCTGTACCAAGTGTTTCTGCTGAATATAGTTACAATAATCAATAAGCACTCGCGGACAATTGTCCAGGGATGGTCCCGAAGGATAGGCGTAACAATTGCGCCGTAAACTGAGTGGCACCTGAGTGAGGTGTCTTAAACGGTGACACTGGGATACTGGGCGCCTTATCCTTGTATGCGGGGCTCTACAAGGACGGCTGACCCCTTTCCCTAGCTGCTAGTGGGAAGAACTATGAAACCACCAAACCACCAAAAAGTTGTAGATGCGGTTCAAAACGATCGAACGCGCAGAGCACCCAACAATGGGTGGGCAAACAGTGCCGATCACCCTAAAGTTCGGGGTGCTGAAAATAATTTAGATAGAAATACGACAACGAATCAAAAGACCAAAAGATGCTTGCATCAACTCAACAAGAAGATTGGATGGGCAAGACAGAATGCGTCCCGTGTTCAGTGCGTGATTGACTACATGACATCTGGTAGACCGTTCACGGAAAGGGTTCACTGAACAAGTCAAAGCTGCTGACAATCAAGCAGCATATTGTTGGCAACATACGGGTGTTATCTGACGCAAGGAGGAGAATACAGAAGAGGGAGAGATGGATCAGGGAGAATAAACAGTTTCTCGCTGACACATCGCGCCTCTTCAGCGATCTCCCTGTTTCTGTCAAAAATCCACCAAATCCCAAAGAGGTAGAGACTTTTTGGAGAGAGGTATACAAGATTCCCTCAAAAAACCGGGGTTGAAGAAAGATACTGATAATATCATCCGCTTCAAGGAGTTTTGCGACAACCTCATAAAATCTGAGGAGGAATGTCCATCAATCACTGCCGAAGAGGTGAAAAAAGCACTTAGGGATACGACGAACTTTTCCCCTGCAGGGCCCGATGGTATCAAGAACTTCTGGTGGAACAAGTTTACTTCTACACATCAACATCTCCCCGTGTAATGAATGAGTAGGACTTGTGACGTAATATACTACTATTTAATGAAATTAAGTTTTATTCACTTATCAAAGTAGATCATTTCAAATCTGTATTTGCAAGAACAAGAAAATATATCGCCACTATAACGATCAGAAATTCAATTGGCAGTATAACTGTAAATAATCTTTTATTGTGTAAAATATATTATTTTGGCACTTTTAAGTAGCAATTAGATTCTTTATTCCAAATCAGGCGATAATTTACAACTTTACAGTCATGGGGGACTTTTTTTAGAATCAAACAAATATTCCCGGTCGTTTTTAAACAGCATAATAATAATATTTGTAATACTAATAATCGTTTAAAAAATCTATAAGAAAATAAAAATTGAAAAGAAGAAACGGAATGATAAACTGAGGACCTAAGTCCTAAATTGCCATTTAGCATCAATGCTAATGTGTGCCAATGGCAAAGTCAATCAAGAGCTAATTAGCTTTTAAGCTTTTTAGCTCAAGCTAAAAAGTTAACAAGACGTGTGATTGATTCATTTTTTCTTTATTTCGTGTCTCACATTATTGTATATCATATGCACATTCGTATTAATTATCTAATTAAAACAATGATTTGATCATTTAATTATTTCCAAAAAGCTGTATTTCGACTTTTTTTATATGAAATCGAAATATCTTAGGGCGTAAAAATTTGATGGTTGGATTTCATGGTATTTTATGCATTCGAAAAGTATTTCAATTAATTTTGTAAACGTTAAGTTGTTGCCAGAGAAATTCCATTCTTTAGTTGTCAAAACTGTTTTCTGCAAATTTTTTTGCTTACAGCGTAAATGTGTAAGATTTGAGTTTATAGCACCACTTCTGTAATAATATAGCTTATTTGATGCAAAGAAGAATTAAAATTATCAAGGAATAGCAATGTTATTTGCAATGTCGCTTTTGCCCCAGCGGTTGCTCTTGTCCCGGTCTATACCGTACTTGACATAATCAAAATTTCATTAGTATTAGCTTATTTACTCATAGCACTATAGAAAAAGTTACTGGCGATACCTAAGTATCAAGAAACTTCTGTCCCACGATATTGGCAATTGGAATGTCAAAAACAATTCTCCCTACACTGTTAGAAATGTTTGCAATTTTAGTATACATGGGCATATTAAATTTCCTATATGTTTACTAAATTCATTACACTTTGTAATTTTAGTATACTTACGTATACTAAATTTCTTTTCTGAAGTTATATGTATACTAAATTTATTAAGTGTACAGTAAGTTTCTTTCATGTATATGAATTTCATAGTTTCCGTATACTAAAATTCATATACGTGTTTACTATATTCAGCTGCGCAAGCGCGTTTCGATTTACGCGAGTCGGGCAACGTGGCCGGTAGCAGGCTCATACGCCGCGCCGCTGCATTTGTTTGAGTCCCTCGTAAAGCTAAAAGGTTCGGCTTCTTTCTGCGAGGATCTGCGAAGTCTTCTCTTTAAAGGTTTGTTCAATTTATTCTCGTAAATGTAGCCTAACGATGTCATTGTTTGAAAATTAAACCTTTTTTCTTCAATTTCATTTTTCATCTGATCATGTTTGCAGATGATGAAGACGGAACCCACGCTAAACGGAATCCGTATACTGAATTTAGTATATGCGTATACTAAGTTTCGTATACATTTATACTGAATTTAGTATACGCGTATACTAAATTACATGTACGTGCATACTAAATTCAGTACATGCATATACTAAATTTACTGTACACTGGTATACTAAATTTAATTTCAGGTTGTGCATTCTTGCTTCCATTACATGTATACTAAATCTAGTACAGATTTTTCTAACAGTGTAGTGTTGATGTTGACCCGCGCCCGTAGGTTTAATTTTCTCAGTAACGTACTTTAAAAAAATCGCACAGGAAGGAAATTATTTAGTTGCTAGCACCATGAAACTAATTTAAGATAGTATGAAACCGTCAAGGACTGTTCGGTATAAATCACAGATTTTCTGTAATTCTGTTACCAGTTAACATGATTATGTAATTAGGTATAGACATGAAGTTCGCCATCGTAATGTTGCGACCCGTAAGAGTATCTCAAGGAAGAACTTTAAACACCTGTGTTCTAGAGAACCTGTTGTTCTAGAAAGTTCTAGCAGGGCTCACATTTAGGGTAGCCACCTTTCTCGCGGACTTCAGCCGGCAGCTATAACTTATAACTTAGTTACAACTCGTAGTTACGTAATTCTTTACTCTTTAATTTTACTGAAAATGTGAGAGAGAAAAAATGTTACCTTTAATAATAAATTTTTATTTTTATTTATTTATTTACTTGAACATCTTAAGAAAATCTTAAGAGTTTTATATGATAAAGACTAAGTGATATCAGATACATAAAAAATGATATAAGGATAAGAGCAATCTGCTATCTATAATTGTACAATGATGAGACAAAACGGTATAATCAGCACGAATTGGGTCTGAAATAGCTGGGCTAGGACTGAGCCAAGGCTAGGCCAGGGCAAAATTCCGAATTTTGGCAGCGACATCTTTTTATAATATAGAGAGAAATATAAAAAAGTTGTTCAAATAAAGAAAGAATAATAAAAAAGCAAACGTGACTTTTTTATACAAAAGAGGTTCGTTTTTCAGTAAATTAACCGATTTTCAAATTTCAAACGGGATTTGAAAAGGAAAATAGCAGGGTTTGAGGTGACATAAATTGCTGTTTGTTTCTTTTCAAACAGTATATATAATGATTTGACCATATGGATGACATATGGACAACAAAAATAAGAATTGCTTATTCGCACATTTTTCGACCTTTATTGATGATAATGTGGGGGTTTCGCGGCACCTGAAGCTATTTAGTATCAGTATGAAAAGGGCCTATTTTATGGATTTATTATTTTACCTAACCATTAAGCCATTTCCCTTTCGGGGTGAGAGTAACTCGCTCGGTGAGGAAGTGAGCAATGTGGGGGAGGGGGTGTAGATTTTTAGATTGATCTAGAATTCCCGTGTAATTTAAAATTATCATGTGAAGCTCCCCTCTCGGGCCCATTAGTATAAAAGGTCTTATGTTTCAGGCGTCATTCATTCCACTGACACTCGTTTTATAAACTATTTGTCGGCACGCTTTCCTATCCTGGCATACCTCTCTAGCTTCCTTCATGTCCATGCATTTTTTCATGCATGCTCTTGTGTTTGTATGGCTTCTTATGTCTCTTCGAATTAGGGTCTCATTTACACATTCTAACCATTCTCTCCGTGTTCTGCCTCTGGGTATACTGCCATTTACTTTAACTTGAACACACTTCTTTCGCTAGTCGTTCATCTTTCATTCTCTCAAAATTCCCAAACCATCTCAGAGTTTCTTTCACATATGTCAACTAGTGTGTCCTCTCTCTTAAACTGAACCAGTGAAATTGTCACTGGTTGAGTCAGTATTTTGAATTATCACTGGTGAACCAGTGATTTTTCCACTTTGACTGGACGAACCAGTAACTGATTCAACTAAAATAGCGCTACTGATTCTACCAGTGACGCCAAATGATAGATTGAACCAGTGATATAGCGCCCCACGCGGGCGAGACATGAACCTCCAGTCGTCTGGTACCCGCGCGTCGCCGGTCAGGTCTTGGCATTTCTCGAAGGAAAACGAACCTTATTGTGGACTAGTGTTTGTTTTATAAATATTTGGCGCCTGGCTGCAATGAACTGGGGATATAATATCTTTCGCTTGATAGTGGGAGATCCCTGGCCATGGGTTTGAATTTGAGCAACGCGACACGTTAACATAACGACGAGTCTTTCCACAATCAGGCGCAACATATTATATCCCATTATATTGCAGCCCGGTCTTCATTTATTGTTGTGAGGATAAATTGAGGTTTTTAAAACTTAATTTTACAACTGTTACCACAAAAGTGCGATGAATGATAAGTGCCATCCCTAAACAGCTGACAGGCGACAAGGCGTACGACCAGGTGACTACTGGTACTGAGAAACCAGTGAACCTCACTGATTAAACCAGTGTCGGAATTTCACTGAATGAACCAGTGAATTCTCACTGATTGTCAGTGACAAACTTCTAGCTATTTCAACCAGTGAGATTTCACTGGTTCATTTTAAGAGAGCTCTACACCACATTCTTCACCGAAAAAAAGATATTCTAATTTTAATAATTTCCCAAAGAATATTTGCAACTTAAATAGGCGCCAAGAATATATTCTTAATGTACGATGGAGGCCCTCTTACCTTAAGAATATATATGCTTGTCTAATTGTAAGAATTCCTCACTAAGTTTAAGAATAGTTGCGTCCGAAATCTGTCGCAGTAATTGTATAATAAGTGACGAGCTCGAAGAAATGCAACCAATTCTGAGGATAAATCGCATGTGCACATCTCTAACTCTATCTCTTTCTCTTCAAAGAGAACTTTAAAGTGAGAGAAGTTTGATGTCACATTTCAACAAATAAATAATGTAGAGAGGTTATGTCTCGGTGTGGCACGCCGGTATTCAACCTCAATGTGGCATCAGACCTTTCTCACTCTAACATTTTCTGTAAAGAGAAAGAGATGGATGTGCGCACGCGATTTATCCTCAGAATTGGTTGCATTTCTTTGAGCTTCTCACTTATTACGAATTCGAAAAACTGATCGAAAAGCACGTCGTACAATACATTAAAAGAAATGATTGAACAGAGCGAGGAACAGTGCAAGGCGCATTTTCCTCTTAAATTAAGAATTTCGCTTACTTCATTCAGAATATTACTATAAGAATATGCCTGTAAGAATGTCACTCTTGATATTAGAATATCGTTTTTTCGGTGTTTGAGGATTACCTCACTACTCACTTTGTCCATTAGTGTTTTGCCGCTTCTCATGCGCAGGAATTTCATGTAATACGCGTTAATTTTACTTTTATCCTTTTCTTGATAGGTCCAGGTCTCGCTACCGTATAGCACAGTCGGTATAAATATAGAATTATGTATTGCCCTTTTAGCCTTACTTGATATATTTTTACTTCTGATAATGGGCCCAGCACCTTTACCTTCGAACACCATAATTTTTGTTTTATTTACGTTAATTTTGAGGCCCATGTTCCTCATGATTGTATTCAGTTTGCTCAACATTCTTTGCAAGTCTTCGATTGATTCTGCCATAACAACCTTATCATCTGCGAACATTAAGCCACGTACCCTTACTGTTTCAAGATCTATACCTTTTCGTTGAAGAGGGCCATTCTTAGACACGTGTCCATGAATATAATAAATAGCCATGAGAACATAACTCCGTATTCTTCCAGGATTTCCCAAAGTTTACTTCTATCCACTTTGTCAAACAAAACAAAACAAAATAAATAAAAAGAGTAGCCTCGTTTTCATTCTTTCTCTGTCTATCTCTTTCTCTCTCCTTTTCTCTCTCTCTTTCTCTCTTTAACAAGTACCTTTTCCGAAAATCTGACAAATTCTACAATGCACATCGTAATATTCAGTATCTGTTGACTTTTTTCCAATTTTTTCAATTTTTGTAAAATAAAAGTTAAATATAAATTTTCAAAGTGTCTTTTTAATAACAATTAAATAGTGGTTCCCAAGTGAGTAAAGGACAAAAAAACGTAAACTTTGGATTTCTTCAAAAGGAAACAAATACAGGGAGTTAACCTTTTTTCTACAAAATTAAACTAGCTGTGAATTCGATCTCGAGTATTTCCACTTTGTTTATATTTATAATTATATGGTGCTCATTTCACGAACACTTTGCTTCCCGTTAGCAAATGTATTTTTTTCCTTATAGAGGAAGCATTAGTGATTTTTTTGAATATTAGACAAACCAAAGTCTTCATTTTGATAAATTTAAAAATAGAAATTTACAAAAAATAAAAAATTATAAAATAATACAAAAAAAATTTTAAACACAAAGACAAATTAGACAAATCAAATTTTGTATTCGAAATGATAATTTTTCGAGCTGGAAAAGGGACGGGAAAAGTTCTGTCGTACCCTATCCCTTTCCCAGCTTTATGATTTCCTTACAAACATTGTCAGAATTATTCTATTTGAAAAATTATGATCAAAAAGTCTTTTCTATTCATGCGTCAATTTTGAATATTATGCATTACCATAGCTTTCTTACTCTTCAATAAAATGTATCAATATTATAGGTCAATCGATTCGTCTCGAACCAAAGAATTTTTTTTATTCTTTCATCAACTTTGAATTATGTTAAAGAAGAAAGTTTTACTATAAAAAACCGTATTTTCAAATATTATGCATTACCATAGCTTTCTTACTCTTCAATAAAATGTATCAATATTATGGATCAATCGATTCGACTCGACCAAGGAATCTTTTATATTCTTGCATCAACTTTGAATTATGGTAATGAAAAAAGTTTTACTATAAAAAACCGATTTTCAAAATATATAAATTACCATAACTTCCCTACGATTTAATAAAATGTATTAATATTATAGGTATAGGTCAATCAAGTCGTCTCGAATCAACACATCTTTTCTGTTCTTGTATCAACTTTGAATTATGTTAATGAAAAAAGTTTTACTATAAAAACCCGATTTTAAAATATTATTCAGTGCTAAAACAAATGCAACAAATATTTTTAGAAATCCTTCGGTCAGTTTCAAGATATTAGTGGTGAAAATAAGCCCTCCAAATTTCATCAATTGATCTGCAACCGTTTTCAAGATAACGTGTTCACAAAAAAGTGTGACACACACACCCGGACAATTGCTTGAAACATTGTGTTAGCCGTTTTTAAACTGAGGAATGTTTAATTAAATAAATTCGAAATTTTTGGAAAATGTTACCATTACAAAGCTTCCTTTATGAGGAAGTAAAAAGGGGAATAATTTTTTAAAGATTAGTGAAATTGATTGTTCTTGTGAGAAAGAAGAATTGTATTGAACTAGACATCAATTGGGGTAATATGGGACTGATGCGATTGGAGGACCTGTGAAAAATATCAAAGTTTTCATAGACATACAACCCTCCATATTTTTCTAGTTTATTTCCACAATTTAATATGTCCTGAATTATACCATGAGTGTTTTTTTTTTAGAAAGGAAAAGCTTCTTTTAATTAACAATTTAATCTAAATTTAAGTCAATACTGAATTTGAAATTTTATATACCTACATATTAAAATTTCAATTTTAAACAAAACACAGAATAGAAACCAATTAGGAATGAACTTATATTTATCCAGATTTATCTTTAACTGTAAAGAAACTGAAAATCAAAGAAAACATTTTTAACTCAGGTTGCCTTTTCATGGAGCAAAATTTTGGACAATAGCAGCTTCTACTGATTTCGTTTCTTCCCTAAAAATTTTGTTTTTCTCCAAGTTAATTTTTCGATCGAAGAAAAATTACTGATTATTTTTATCCAAACAATGGAAAGTCTTTATTCTTGATTTTCTTTGGTGTCGAAGATTAAAATAGAGTATAAAATAATTTTGAGGCAAGAAATGATATCAATAGGAGTTTTAATTGTTTAGAAATCATTTTTTGATCTTCGAAATTGTGCTCCCTGAGAAGACATCCTTGTACTATTTGAAAATCCTAAATCCTCACATATTTTTCAGTTACTGAAAACGTAAATCCAAGAAAAAACCTTTTTCTATATTTTTTTGTTCTTTATTTGCTTTTTAAATTTAATTTGAATATTTGCCAATTGAGGATGAAAAAGAAAATATGAAATAAACTCAATCAATATGATTTCGAATATTATTGATAAATGCCGGTTTTTAATTTTCGCGCTCGATAAACAAGATATCTATTTAAGGCCATGTGAGCGTAACCTCAACATTTTTTTTCACTTTTTTTTCAAACCCAACTTATGTTCACCCGAAACGCGATACCGAGTTGAAAATTTGGGATCCTAATTATGAAGCACTAAGAAAGGCGGGTCTGGTCCTGAATTTTTATACACCAGAGACTCGCTATTTGAACGCGCGATCGAACGCGTTATATGAATTCCTAGAATTGCTGGTCCACACAGTTTCTCAGGGGGCAGGGCGAGAGACGGTTGCGACTCCGCCTCTGAAGGGACGCATGCACTATACTACTCAGTCAAGTAGATTGCGCAATATTATAGAAACGGTTCAGGCGGCCCTGACTGTTTACGTTTCGCTGTACGCGCTATATGAACAAGGCCATTTTCAGGCAACCCCCGAGATTGTTCATCTATCGAGTCTCTGGTGTAATTAAATGCATAACCCACGAATTAATTATATGTCAAATAATGAAGTAGTTAAAAAACAGTTTTGAGTAATAACATATGTTAGTTGATAATATGAACCTCACACTAAAAAATAAAGACACCATAATCACATTTTAATTATAATAATTTATAGAAAATTTCATTTAAAGCCCGGCGCCATACCCCACTCACCCCTATTAACTAGGGAGGCCATACTATAACTTGAAAAATAAAATTCCAGGCTATTTCTCGGTTTTCCCGGTAAAAAATTACATGTTTCCCGCTTGACTTTTAGGCATTTATACACGGAAAAAAAGTGCTAGAAATTTCCATTGACCGAGTCAGTGACTTTAGGATAGGTCTAAAAGTATTTGAAAATTGGAAAATATCGTATTGGAAAATTACGAAAATAGTGCTTGAAGAAATATAAGACTTCTTAGATTGCGTCCATCATAGTCAACGAAGCACTTCTAGACTCCATCAACACAATATCAGACAAATTTGTCAGCCGTTCAACACTCTAATATTGATAGACTGTCAAGCTAGAAATTTATTCTAATAAAAACATAAAAAATTCTTTTTAAAATGTATTATACTATTATCTTGAACTTATATATTTATTTTAACATAACAATACACACAATTACTACTTATATTAATCGCACGCTTTTTAAGTTCTGAAAAATCGGACGCACGCTGCGGGGATTATAACTACCTATTACTCTAGACGCGAGACTAACGCAACTCATTCCTAACCGCTCAAGCCCCTCGGCTAATCATTCGCGCTGAAAACACGGTAAAAAATCTTGGCGTTGCGCTACAGCTGAAAACTGCATGGCCGCGTAAAAGAATCTGAGTGAGAGCTGCAAATTAGACAACTTGCTGCAATACTGACTTTCCATAACAAATTAAACACATTGTTTAAATAATTGAAACATAATTTTTCACGAAAAATTATTTTCTTTCACAAGGGATGATTTCACATAAAAAAATATGTTTTTATTTATTTAAACTCAAATTGTTTCAATATTTTTTTCAAATTTCTTAGATATAACATAAAAACCAATTGCACCGTTTGATTCTATGGAAAAAATATAAAATCCATGCAATGGAAATTTTTTCAGACAATTTCACATGTAGTATAAATAAATAATTACATAGCACTACGACACATGATGAATTTTCGGTTTAAAAATTAAATTGTGTTATTTTTATTTTTTAATTTAAAGACTTTGATTCTAGATTGAAGAAATTGATAACAAATCAACAAAAAATAAAAAAATCAATAAATTATTGATAAACAACATTTTTAACTTGGGCAAAAACTTACTTGCGTTTACACTGTTATGTTAAAAGATGAAAGAATTATTAAGATAGATTTTAAAATACTTTTTATAAATTGTTATTAAAAAAATGGTTATTTTAAATGAAACTTTTGATGAGAAACATCAATTTTAACTACAATCCACGGAAAGTATTTTAGATTCTATATCAGAATAATAAATTTTGTTAAATAAATAAGAAAATTGTTTGAACAATTGTTGTATATTTTTTTGAAAAAAATAACTCAGATATTCGTAATATCTCGGGGACCTGTCAGTGCTTCAAGAAGTATTAGTGGTGACTCGATTAACTTCTAAACAACTTTTTATTTATTAAAATTATAAATGTGAAGATGAATTTTATGTAAATGTCTTTGGAATGAAAAGAAACACATTTTATTCTATTATGAGACACATTCTTATATTTTATTTCAATATTTTTATAAATATTTTATATACAGAAATACGAACATAAAAATAAAATCTGCTTACATACAGTTTTTTGCAATGTAATAATAGCCATCTTCTTATTTATTTCGAATAGAAATAAGTGTATTACATATAAGTAATATCTCGAAGATTGAGAACGACGTAGGAATACTTAATGCCACTAAAAATTCTGAAGCCTGTAAATGTTCGTTACAGAAACCATCGTGCAACTTTGTTGAAGGAATTTGGTATCTAGCAGAATAAGGTAGCAAGTAAATAAAATATTTCAACTCATCTGAATCTTTGAGATATAAATCCTTTATGCGACCAGTTGTAAAAATAAATGATCGATTTTAAATTCAAAGAAGGGATACCTTTTTTATCATAAATAATCATTTTAAATCATTCTTAATATCTTTATGAATTTACAATTCCTTTTCGTTATAAACAATTTATTTGCACATTTAATCATTTTAAAAAAGCAATCCAATGGAAACCAATCTGATTGCCGACTTGACGCATGCGCAGTGCGACAATATCCAAGTTTTGGGAGCACTGAGTCTTCATCCAGTGTCTACTACACTCATACCAATATTTTGTCACTGAGCGCGCCTCTGCTAATTCTCGAAGACAGTCATGCAGTGTTTCACTGACTCGTATTCGAGTTCTTCGTTTCTGAATCACGCACTTATTTAATTCAATTCTTTGAAAATATGAAGAGTTTTTTTATAACTATTTCATGAATGTATACAATTTTTTTATAAACTGCCTGATAAAAATTCCAAGACTGTTGTTCCTTGACTGTGCTTGAAAACTTATATGACTTTTTATAAGTTTGCCATGAAAATTTGTGACCCCTTTATAGAAAGTATACGAGACTTTATAAAAATCATGGCCCGTCCAAAAGTACAGCACTAATCTAGGAAATTTTCCAAGACTTCTTTCCGTGTATTAATAATTATTCAATACTAATTGTTTTGTTATATAAATTGTGAAAAGAATTAAACATTTTAGAAGTCTAATGTAAAATGTATAATATATATTATTGCAAAAATGAGGAAGGGAATAAATTCTTTTAAATAAAATTAATGTAGGTACCATATTCCTAAGATTTCAAGTCTAAATATAGGGTAAGAGCACCAGTTGTTGGCACCCCCCGTCACCAGTGATTGGCACTACACTCACATAACCTCTCAAAATTTTTGCAATTACATTAAAACATTGATTAAAAACAAATTGTGCATCTGAAAATAATAAATAATTTTTCTATTGATGATTCTAAATTTAGTATTTTATAAATTTTGTTTTTGGACATGCCAATATCTTTGACAGCAGCTATAAAGCTTATAGTCATGGTACATGTGTTCTTCGGTATCACAATAAATAAAATTTTAAAAAAACATAAATGTTACTAATTTTTTCATTTTCTGCTTTAAACTAGCAAAATCAAGAAACAAATTCAAACATGGATATATATGATTATAGTCAAAATAAATCGGTTTATTCAGTCGGTGCATCGATTGAATAAAAACTTTTGCTATTTATATTAACATACATATCTGCGTAACATTCAAAACATTGTACGACAATATTATTAAACATAATATGTATAAAGATAATAAAATTCTATTTATAATTCAAATAACAACAATATTTAACTGTACCTAAAAGCCTAAAAACAATAAATGATATGAAGAAAACTTTGGAGGTTACGATTACCGGTATATAAATGACAGCTTCATTTATTATAATTTTTAGCTACTTTGCGTCTACTAATAACGGCTTTTGTCGTTCCGGCACTTTTCAACCTTCATTTTATGAGAAATACATGAAATGATTCAAGATAACACAAGATCTTGGGATTACATAACCTTACTTTTTTCTGACAAGGCGGGGGTGCCAATGAATGAAACCATTCCAGAATTGCATGGTCTGGTCATTGGCACTGGGGTGCCAACGACTAGAGACCATACTTTTTATATTAATTTCCATTGGCACCCCTCATAAATTAATAAATACATTATCACCGATGTTTAATTCTGATTTTTTATTGAATTTCAAATATTTCTTCAAAATACCTGCAAAAAATGAAACAGATTTACTTCTTTACAACGTTGCTATAACGAAATTAAAAAATGTCATCAGCTAAAGATTTTCTTTAGAAAAGCCGATAAATTCTTGGCACCCTAAAAATTAAAGAGAATTAAATATTTTACACCTAAATTTGACATTATTTTGCTAAAGTTGTATATATCGTTTTGCGCAAAAATGATATTAGAATTGAAATAATATCAGTAAAATACGATAAATGTTCGCATTTTCTTAATATTTAACAAAATTTAAAGGGGGTGCCAATAACCGGCGCAGTGCCAACCACTAGTGCTCTTACCCTATGTACTGTATTTTAAACGAAAAAGTACATTTTCAACCGAGAGAGATGAATGTTCAACCAAAAAAAGTTACATTTTCAACCAAATAATTGAATTTTCAAGCCAAAAAGACGAATACTTTAGAAGACACTTGAATTTTGAACCAAGAAAGATGAATCTTCAACCAAAAAATATACTTTTCTACCAGAAGATGAATTATGAATAAAAAAGGATGAATTTTCTATTCAAAAAGACGAATGTTCAACTGAACGGTTGAATTTGCGACTGAAAAAGTTGAATTTTCGACAAAATAATTTAATTCTGAATCAAATAGTAGAATTCTTAAGCAGAAGAGATGAATTCTGGACCAAAAATATAAGATTAAACTTTTCAATTACAGTACAAGTCCGATAAGTTGCCGTCCGTTAAGTGTACACTCCCCTTAAAACGTCATCACAAGAACGGCACGCACACTAATTGGGGTTCTCCCACCACGTGTGCTATTTTGCTTATGATTTGTGCATCATTCTAACGCATGCGCGCACCTAATATCGTGCTACTAGAGGGGGAATCCGATAAGTCCGCAATTCCTGGAATTTTACGCCCCTACAGCCCCGAAATGAGAAACTTATCGGACTTCTACTGTAAAAAGAATTAACTTTCAAGCATAAAAGATATGATTTTCAACCAAAAAAATGACTTTTCTTCCAAAAGATGAATTTTCAATCAAAAAGCATGAATTTTCTATTCAAAAAGAAGAAAGTTCAAGAAAACAGTTTAATCTTCAGAAAAATATAACTTTTAACAAAATAGTGGAATTTTCTACAAAGTAATGAAAGTTTCCACCAAATAGTACAATTTTTTAAGCAAAGACGAGATGAAATCTGAACCAAAATTATAATAGTAGACTTTTCAATAAAAAAAAGTTCCCTTTCAGGCAAAAATAGTTGGATTTTGTTATTGGGTTCTCATTTAGACGAAAAAAAAGAATATTTCCTTGTAAAGGGAGGAAAAAGAGAAATTCTTCAAAAATGGGGAAAAGAAGGGAACAGGGGAAAGAGTGACTTTTGTGATTTAATAAACCGCATTATCAAAGCACAAAACTTACAGGATGTGAACTTTACCAGAATCTGGAAAGAAAATTTGAACTTATGTATTAAGTAAAAAACTACAGCGGTTTAAAGAAAAAATATTGCTTTTTTTTTGAAAAACAAATATCAAAATTCAGATATTCGTAATTTTGTGGAATCAAATTTTTTTCTTGAATCGATAAAATAGGTGTAGCCTACTTTCCAATAAGAAACAAGATACTCTTAAAAGTTAAAATATATCAGAGATAAGCTTAAGAGTATCAACTAAATGATCAGAACTTCACATTCACACCGAAATAATTGCCTTCGTTTGAAAAAAAGTTTAAGAAATAAAAATCTCGCTTAAACTTCTTGAAACAACTTGACAAGGGAAACTTGTTTTTCTTTTGCTGATGAGGAGGATCTTTCCCGCGCGAGTGATAGAAAGGAAGAAACTTTCTCAACGATGAGAGTCTTCGCGACCAATGAGTGCTTTATAACTATAACCCCGAGCCGCATACAACTTTTCAAACTTTTGAATCTATCATCCGCCTCGGCGCAGCAGATCGAGGATTTGAGCGCAAATCAGAACGGTAAGCTCATCGGACTAACATAACATTAGAAGGGAATAAGTACACGTGCCCAACGATCGTTAGATATCGCGGGAGAAGTCTCGGTTTCACAAGCAATTTCTCCTGATTTTTTCCCAAGTGCCCGAGACCTTTGCCAGTCAGGGATAGAAAGCAATGCTCGCGATAAAGCCGTAACCTGCCACCTTGATATCTTCAATCTGAAATGGGGTATTTCATGACAAACGTCCCATTCCGAAAATTTGTATTTAGGTATATCTTTCTAAATCGTATACAATTCTTCACGTTTTGACTAAATAGCTTTAGAGAAAATTAAGATTATTAGCGCTTTCGATATGGTGCAGGACACAGTCAAAGAACTGACTCATTATGTGGAGAGTGGAGGTGGAAAGGCCCGGCCGGTGGCTTGCGTGCTCCAAATGCGAGTCAGCTGGATCGGGCTGAACCTTAAGGTGCCGTTAGAAAACTATGTCACGTTATTTTGTCAACTTTTTCCACCCCTCCCCTTCTTCGTTACAGATCATCACATAAAGCTTTTACTCCCCAGGATGACGTCACAAATACGGACACCCCACTTTAGGTCAAAATTTTTTCTTCGATTTAATTTGATAAACGCTTAAAATAACAACTAAAACAAAGTCGAATGTTCCAGAAAACAACAAAAGAGACCAATTTTTCATTAAATGGTTGAATTTTCAAACTGTAAATAAAAAATGAAAAAAAAAGAATTTTAAACCATATGGTCAAATTTTCAATAAAAAAACAATAATTCTCAACAAAAAATATAATAGTTGATATTTTAACCAAGGAAAGATTTTAATTTAAAAAAGTCGAATTTAACCAAAAAGATGAGTTCTCAACGAAAAAAGTAATAGTTGATATTTCAACAACCAAATATTTCAATTTTAAATAAAAAACAGTTAAACTTAGGTAGTGAATAGTCGTCCCGAATAGCTGGAGGAATTGGAAAAGGGGATGGACTAGTCGTCCGGAAAACAGTCCAAATTTCGGGAGGACGAGACACTTCGTTAAATTTAAGCAAAATAGGTAAATTATCAACATACAAATAGTTGGATTTTCAACCAAAGAGATGAATTTTTAACTAAAATAACGAATTTTTAACCCAAAAAGACGCATTTTAAATAAAGAAGTAAAAGTTTTGAGCCAGTAAAATAAATTTATTATAAAAAAGTTGAATTTCCAAACCAACATATGCATTTAAAAAAAAAATGTATTACCAACCAAATAGTTGCATTTTAAACTAAAAACGATCAATTTTCAACCAAAAATGGAATAGTTAAATTTACAGTTAGAAAAATGAATTTTCAACAAAACAGTTCAATTTTCAATCAAAGAGATAGATCTTCGACCAATAAAATGATTTTTTAACAAAGAAGTTCAACTTCCAACCAAGTAGTTGAATTTTCAATAAAGAAGATTAATTTTCTACCAAAAAAGACGAATTTGCAACAGAAAAGTTTATTGTCATCCAAATAATTGCATTTTAAATTGACAATGAGCAAATTTCAATCAAAAATAGAATAGTTAAATTTGCAATTGAAAAAATATGCCCGCTGTGCGCGCGGCACGCTTCGCTCGCAACTTTGAGCGCGCCTACGGCCCGCGTCCGTTGGATCTCGCGTTTCGAGCTCGATAATGTATTAACATCGTGCTACGCGCTCGGTCTTTGTACTTCCTCCACATTTGTGCACAGATCATTTCAAATTAAAGGTCAAGCATCAACAACTGTCATTTGGTGATTGTGAATTCTCTTTTGTTAAAGCTCCTTCGGCTTTAACGAATACATTCTTATCACGCATCTCGTGCTTCGCACCCGATTTTGTCCAAAGTGCGAACTTTTCTACATTAAGTTCAACTCTATTATATCAATTGAATATTATATTTATTTCTGTACCTAGGTCTGGGACTGCATATTCAGATATTGCAAAATGATGTAAAACTTTTATCTTTCATGATTACTTTAATATTTGTTCCTTATTTTGCATTACATTTTTTTTCAGCTACCCTGAAAAATGTATCATTTCAGTAAATTTATATTATTATAATTCATATTATGCATTGGTATTGAAACAGATGCATTTTCATTGTCTTGTTTTTATAATGAAAAAAGCGCATCCTATAAGAAAACAATGATATTAATTGAAATTTTATTGCACTTTGAGTCGTTTTTCCAAAAACCTAATTTGTTTATTTTCAAGGTTATTTTTTACGATTTAAACAAAAAATACGGATTCTATCGAAAAATAATTAATAACAAATTTGTAGATCTTTTTTGAGTGACCAACTTTTGTTTATTAATTTTTTTCGTACCTTGTGTTGTTTTTCCATTTTGTTATTGTTAATGTTATTTTTTACGATTGAAACAAAAAATACGCGTCCTAACAAAAAATTCTTAATGACAAAACTTGTAGCTCTTTTTTGGGTGAGCAACTTTCGTCTATTAATTTTTTCATAGCTTGTGCCGTTTGTCCAAAAATTGATTTTTTTCATTTTTAGTTTTATTTATTACGATTAAAACATAAACTACGCGTCCTATTAAAAAATTATTGACGACAAAGTTGTAGCTATTTTTTGGGCGAGCAACTTTTATCTATTCCTTTTTCATAGCTTGTGTCGTTTGACCAAAAATTAAAATTGTTTATTTTTAGTATTTTTTTATGATTAAAACAAAAACTACGCATCCTATCAAAAAATGATTCATAAGAAATTTTCAGCTCTTTTTTGGGGGGACACTTTCGTCTATTTATTTTTTTTTCGTATCTTGCATAGTTTGACCGCAAAATAGAATGATTGATTTTTCATTATTTTTGTGCGATTAAAATTTGAATTTTCAAATTTTCAAGAAAATCAAAAAAGTTTATATAATAATATTGTAGGGCTTCCAAAGAGCAACTTTTTTCTTGTCTTGACTTTTTTCATATCCTGCGTTGTTTGGCTTTAAATTTTCATTTTCACTTCTTTTTTTTTTAATTTTGAAAATGCTATAACTCTGATAATTTTCTTTCTAACGCAAAAAGTCGTAAGGATAAATTGTTCGACTTTTCGAGTACTATGAATAGCCGTACATAGAATTTTTAAATCTTGAAAAAGTTGGTCTCAACAATTTTCAAAATGCTCTAACTTTTTGAATTTGCATCCAAAATAGCTGACTAACGGACTCGTCCTTTCTTTTTACACCCTTAAAAATTGTGACAAAGCACAATCCAATCCGAGTAGTCTTTCAAAAGTTATCCGATATACAGACGACAACAACGACAGACAAAAAATACGAATTTACAACAAAATACATACATTTTCAACCAAATTGTTGAATTTTCAACTAAAAACGATCAATACTTAACAAAAAAAGGAAATGTTAAATTTTCAATTAAAAAAATCAATGTTCAACAACAAAAAATTAATTTGTAACAAAATAGTTCAGTCTTCAAGCCAATTTTAGAATTTTTGACCAAAAGAGATGAATTCTAAACCAAAAAATAGAATACATAGTAGACTTTTCAATTAAAATGAATTAACTTTCAATTAAATATAGTAGGATTGTCTTATTGGATTCTATTAATTCAGTTCGCATTTAATCGAAAAAACGAGAAAAAGGGAAAGTTTCTTGAAAACAGGGGAAAAAAGAGAAATACATTAAAAAAGGGGCAAAGAGGGGAAGAGGAGAAAGAATGTGGAGTAAGTATTTAGAAGCATTACTTGTAAAATAAAATGAAGAATTTTCATTTTTTAAAGCATTTCAAAAAAATCTGTACTCATATTTATATTGAGCATGTGTAATATCACATTCTGCATTAACCCCTCCCGCCTACGTCACAAATCGCCACAAAACCTATTAACCCCACACCTTCCTGATAGTACGTAGTTTTTGAGCGGCCCCTAACTACTTACAAATTACGTACAAAAATGATAAAAATGAAGCTTTCAATTAAGCTGAACAATTTAACCTTGAAGTATTCAAACCTACATTTCAGGCTAAAGTATTTCAGGTACCCACGACAATTCCAAACTTTGAACATTTGATGTTCAAAATGGAAGATTCGAAATTGAACCGATTTTGATTCGAACGTATATTCAATTTTGTGCAATTTAACCTTTTATTGCATTTTAATCTCAAATATTCGAAATTGTATAATTTACTGATATAGTCTTCAAGCTTTGAATAAATTCAAATTTATGAAAATAGGAATTTTTTCTGTGTGAAGTACCACCCATGAGTCCAATCAATATATAATTTTCATTTTATGATTGAGACATTTGACACGAAACGCCTTATAATATCAAGCGCACACTCAAAAGAATAGAGTCTACATAGTCTAGTTCATAGAAGACGGTCTATCAGTCGATAAGAGGATGTAAAAATAATTTCTCGGGCTCAAAGATGCAGTTCAGATAACGCCCAAGTGCGGTAGTCTATGTCCGCATTATAGTGATGGAAAAAAGGAAAAAAGAATGCTAAATATCTATTAAAAGCCTGGAATGTGAATCTAATAAAAAAGTAAATGAGCACTTTGGCTGATTTTATGATGTGCTCTAATTGGGGACCTGTTTTATTCACTGACAACTTGTTTCATCACGTCAGTTAATTATATTTGCATCCATCAGATCTGGTTCCTGCTATCTTCTCACTAGGAGCAATATATCAGCTTGATCGTTCGAAATCAACAAAAATCTAATAATTGGATAAGTTGAAATGTAGAATTTTATAACTTTTCAAGTATAGAAAAAACAACTATTCCAAGAGAGCGAAATAAGGGACTGATTTTTTTATTTATTCGATCTTTCATCTGTTTTGACACTTACTCTTTAGTTTCTATTCCACACAATAAAATCCAAAATATCAGGGTGGCCATTCAAGACTCATAAACAATTCCCGATCATTCTCGTCAAATAGAAAAGTAAATCAAATGAGCTATTAGAATTGATTAATCGATTTTTAGCTATACTAAAATCTTCGTAAGTATACATAAAATTAATAATTTTAGTCCACATTATGAACACTTTAATTAATTATTTTCGAGTTTTATCCTAACACAGCTGTTGGATATACAACGATTTAGTTTCATGATAATTGTAGACATAGTTTAGAATCTTAAAGGGAATCTATAGATTCTAACTGGTCCTCAGGTGCATCAGTTAGGCAGAGCGTGACCATCGACGCGTAAAGTTTATCCTCGGAGTAATTCAGTAATTCATTCTTTTTGCATTGCCGTCTTAAAGTATTTCTCTCACTCTATATCGATTTCCCAGATTAAAGTGTATACCCCATTTACTGAATAAACCTAAGTGTTACACCGAGTACAAATAGGAGTTTTTCACTTGTGAGTGTTTTTGTGTCAAATCCTGTTTTTTATTCCCATTCATTCGTCTTTTCATTTATTTAATATTTAATAATCTGTACATTGCTAATAATAGCAATGCAGCGTGACCAGACAACAAGCTTGTGGAACAGGCTTTAAACTTATTTTTAAAATAATCAACTCTAAAATATTGAGCTGTACTATTGATAATATAAGTGATATCTGAAGTGCATTTCAAATATTACAAAAATGGTGTTACTATTATTTAGCAAATTTTCATTTTAAATTTACAGATTGCAACAGGTGCGTAACAAAACATTTGGCGTACTTGTTAATTTAGAAGTGGAAAATGACTGGGACTTAAAGTGGTCAACTTTTTGGCAAAAACACATTAAGACTTTCAACGGGAAACTGTACAATATTGTACAATTGAAATTTTCAATTAGATAATTTTGATTGTTTCAATAAAAAATATTGTGCAAACAATTTGAAGCGCTTTTATTTCAAATTGTTTAATTCTCGAAATTTCAATCTTAGTCTATTCGATTTTCAATATCGTTAAATTATAATCGGTCAAGTATTAAAAATTTTTATTTATAAATTGCAAAATTTTGAAAAGTTTGAAGTTGAACCAAATTTTTTTAAAATTTTACGATAAAAAATTATTCTAATTTGAACGCATGCTATTTAAACTTGCTCCTTCTAATTTGAAAGAAAAGTTTATAATTTGAAAGGCTCAATTAAAAATGTTACAGCTTAAAAAATTTTTATCTGAAAGTAATCGATGTCGATCGTTCTGAAATTATAATGATTAATCTTCTGTAATTTTAGCCTCGGCCAATAAAGGCCTGTATATCTAATTCTGTAATTTGGAATAACTTAAATTTGAAGCAAACAACTTTGAATGTTTAATTCAATTTGAAATAAATTTCTACAATAAATTTGTAGAATAAATTTCTGGCATCTGAAACGACCCTAAATAGCTATGCGTATATATTTGAAACCTGCGCAATTTACTTAAAATAATCTAACCGTCCTATCACAAAATCAAGAATATCACTGGATTCTCCTCAGCAATATCTTCAGACGTTTTTTGAATTAGACAAACAAATTATTTTTTATCCAATTACATTGTTATAAAACATTGTGCTATTATCATAATGTGCAGAAAGTGAATCTACGACTTTGTGAGTAGAATCATTTGAAAAATTGGAAAATTTCGCGTGGAATCAGCCTACGTTGAAATTATTTTAATGAACGAGTCAAAAAATATTTAATTTCAAAGTTAAACGTTTTTTTAGCTAAATGAACATTTTGAAATTTTGAGTTCAACTCTTTGCCAAATTTAGAAAACGGTTCCTTAAAATTTGGAAAAATGATAAAATCAAGAGTAAATCCTACTCTTTCAATCTAAATCAAGAGCACGATTAAATATTACGTAATTGCTGAGTAGGGGAAACCGCCCTACAGTAGATAGGAAAAAATTCAACAGCATATGACTGCATCAGTTTTCAAAAATAAAGAAACGTTATCGTTGTTAAATCAAGCTTACATATTGAATTGAGTATTCTTATAGAAAAAACTATCACGAAATTAATCAATTAGCTGTATTAAACATTTTTATTAGACCTGGTCAAGCCTACGATTTTGACACCTTTGTCCATCAATAGATAATCGTTTCTGGTATTGCTTCTGGGCAAGACAAACGACTCAATTCTGGATAATTATAATTTATCATTAGTATACTTACAATTAAAATAAATTTATTGAGTAATTAATAGTTGAAACTATGATCATTTTACAAAAATCGCAAAAGTTTAAATTATTGACATTTTTTTATCTTTGATATACCGTGAGATTGGTACGATTGGTACGAGATGTTTAATCTTTATACAATTTAACCTGAATTGCGATGACAGAAAAGTGCAGCATTTTTACATAGGGGAGACCACCCTACAGTAGATAATGATCCTACAGTAGATAATTATTAATTTAAAATACTAATGTATGTAAAATAATTAGTTAAATGTCATTAAAGAATAAAACACGATACGTGTTAATATAATCAAAATAGAATTTATTTTTTTACTTCTTTTTGTTCTAATAATTAATGATTATCTACTGTATGAACACTATCTACTGTAGGGTGGTCTCCCCTACCTTAATCCTATAAATGATATCTTTTCCGAAAGGCTCCTTAAAACACAACTAAAATTTATGAGCTTTTCAATAACCAATAATTTACACTATCTTTTTAGTTTATTATTTACAATAATTTGGATTTAAAAACTTCACGAATCAAAATAAACAAACAAACACAATCTTTAACTTAAAACCGAGCTTAAAACAACTGGGAGACAGTCGCAGAGCTGCCAATTTTGACAGAGACATTTCTTGTAATTTTCCGATTATCTACTGTTGGTTATCTACTGTTGGAAAATGTATTATCTAATAAAAAGTCCTCAAATATTTATAAATATTAAAGAAAGAACACTTCGTATAATGAATATTGTTTATTAAACTTCAAGCTTCGATTCTAATGTATAAACATGTCATAAAAATGTTTCATTAAGTTAACAAGTATGAATAAAGAAGAGGTCAAATTATTTTTTCAGGTTCAAAATGAATTTTTTGCTCTCACGCATTGATTAATTATAAAATTTCAATAAAACTTCGTTAGAAAATATAGTATCCTTGCTGAAACGTTATACTAACAAAAGTAATTAACATTTTTTGCCAGTTTTCCAGTTAATTAAGATTATCTACTGTAAATCATTATCTACTGTAGGGTGGTTTCCCCTATTCATCCGAAATATTTACTCTTTTAATATGAATTTTTGGTAGCACCTTAAGAAAAAATGAACATTCACAACGAATGTCGGACTTATGACTCTCAAAAATTAATATTGCACGAGTCAATATTTAATCGTGCTCTTGATTAAGATTTAGATCAGGATTTACTCTTGATTTTATGATTTTTCCAAATTTTTAGGAACACCTTTTAACTTATGATGTCACTTGCTTGTGAGCCTCAAGTAGGAAATAGTAGCATTGATTTTATTTATTGTTTGAAACATTTTTAAATTTTTTCCCCATAGTATATGTGGGGCGTTGTTTACATTTGAATTCGGTCAGATAGGAAAATAAGTGATATTTATTTTCTTGAGGATGCCAAATTCAGACAATTTCTAATTAATAAATATTAAAAATTGTTTATCCGAATAAACGTCACTAACATCCCCATCAATCCTTGAAAAAAAAGATTTAAAAAAAAAAAAACAAAGAAAATCAGCGTCACTAACGTTTTACCACCTGAGGCTCATAAGAAAGTGACTTCTTATCGTACTTTAATAGTCAGAAAGGAAAACAATTACTTTGACAAAAAATTCACGCCTTTGGAAATATGAAAAAAAAAACGGTTCAAAATATCGAAGAATATCTGAGGAACTTTGTGGAGAACTCTTCAAGAAAAATGACTTTTCTTTTGGAGTTCTTCAAGGTTATATAGTATAATTTTTGAATAAATACAACATTTTCAGATAAACGTTTACAGTTTGGTAAATTTGTGAGCTTTCTGTTGAAAAGTAAATAAACCTCTCACAAGAAACAGTAGAGTTGCAGGGAAGGTTTTCCCCGAAAAAATAAGGCACGATTGATTAAAATCCAACAACTTTTTAAAAATTTGTAAGAATTTGGACAGTTTCAGTTGTACCGAAGCTATTAATTATCTTAATGATAGAGGTATTGAATAGTACGTTTAAATATAGGCTTTAAAGTAAAGATTCATTCTCAGTATTTGTTTGATGTTATTTTATGTCTAAAATATTTAAAAAGTGTAAAGTTCTTGCCGAAAGATTTGAAAAAAGTATTCTGCGATTTCCTTTGAAATATATTCCGAAAAATTCCCAAGTATTTTTAAGTATTCCCCAATATTCTTGAGTATTCTTAAACATTCCCACATATTCCGTCATATTTTCTCATACTCCCATATATTGTTTGAGAATACGAGTATTCCTCATACATGCAAACTCAGAGTGGTCCACCCATCGGTCAATTATGGTGCGATCGGTGCAAACTTATAAAAAAAAGAATCTAGTCAACAAAAATGCTCAGAAAAAATACCAGTTGCACTGTTAAGTCTGTATTATAAAAGAATATGAGTTGTTTGAATAATTATGTTTGTTAACTTCAATATTAGACTATTTTATTTTTCGGATACCTTTTTTGCCCTTCTTCTCTAAGGTCAGCCCCCCAACCCTTCGAAAAAATTCCTGGCTACGCCGCTATATATATATGGGGCGTTATTTCTCAAGTGTACCCACTCAAAAAGTCAAAGTTGTCCGATCTAAGTTAAACTTAGGCAAAGCGTTGTGCTATTGGATAGTAGTTTATGGGGGAAAAATTTTGTCATTCGGATAAGTATTGACCGAGGG